>KN888036.1:0-14316 GCA_000934455.1 Apostichopus parvimensis | reverse complement strand
CAGAAATATCATTATAAATAACATGAGTGTTTGAGAGGGAGCGTACATAATAAATGTAAGACAGCAACGAAGCAGACACATAACAATAGGGTATACTCAGGTCTTACACCGATGAACTTAAAATCAGCTTTAAGTTTTGGATAAGGTATCACTAGATATAAACCCTGCCTGTGTAAGTTAACGTGCATGGGGGTAGCTGTTATAGCTGATCAACAACAGCCTTTGTAAAGAGCTGCTGTAAAGAGAGTGCATCAAAGAGTACTTTCTAGGTTGCCATATACATATCGTAAGATAATTTTCTTCATTCCCTAGAACAAATTAACTGAACACATAGAAGAATATCTGAGACAGATTTCTTTATCTGCTTTAATTTGTTAAAACAAAAGAACATACTGGGAATGTACCTTTATTTTTGCTGAGTTCGTTCAAAGGTTACTAAAATCATCAACTAAGAAAAAGTGTTTAATGAAAAGCAACCCACTCGCTTAATGAACCTCGACGTGTAATCGACAAATGAGGGAGTCCTAATGATGCCACTCATTGTATTGTTCAGGTAAAAAAATACAGACTGGATGTGTTGTTCACATTATAGGAGAGAGGCTTATTTTTTCAGTACTCTTACATTATACTTTATAAACGAGTTCAAGTCTAGTTTCCTCTGTGCGAGCGTCTTTTAATAGGATGGATAAATGCATCACTAAAATTACGATATTAATCAAATTTAATTAAATAAACTTAAATTTGCTTCATCAGGGTTTTTTCTTTGACATTTTGTAACACACACACATCTGTAACACACACACACACACACATAGTTATCTGTAACACATTCACACGTAGTGATATCTGCTTTATATCATTTCCATCCACTGGCAATTTGATGTAGGACAACTCTTTTTAGCTCAACCTTAGTTTTGGTTGATTACTTTAACCATTGACGTAGATCCCGGGGGAATGGGGGATGTATCCCCCAACATTTGATTAGGGGCATGACCCAAGTAATCACCTCCCACTGCCTCCCCCCCCCCCCAATTTATGGATATGCGGGTGCCAGTAGTAAATTTTTCACATGAGAAATATGATGATTAATTAACATAGCGTACATTTAAACGTGTTCTAATTTTTGAACAAGGTTATAGGATCGTTATTACAAGGAGTGTGCTGGTAGTATTGTGGTACTGTGGAAGTAGCCTCATCGTTAGAAAGCTCAAAGAAACGTCAATACTGTAATGTATGGCTATGTGTCTGTAGCTCAGTAGAGTTGGTACTATCGCTGCCCTTGGGGGAATATTATTTGGTAGGCTTTTAACGGAAGCCTAGTTCCATTGATTAAGAAGCTCCACTCAAAGAAACGATGAAAACTTCTGTTGATTTCAAGATGATTTATTTTCTCCAACCCATAATTAATGTTCCATCAAAACTTCAACTTCAAGATAACGATTGGAAACAATAAATTTGATAGCTTATGTGGCCATAACAGACACCTTTGGTCCCTTTTTGAAACATTGACTGAAGAGGCTAACTTTTGTGTTGAACTATTACAAATAACTTCATATGGAAGTTGGATATTTTAGTTTTCTCTATCATCAAATAAGAAATTTTGTGTGATATATGTGAGGAAATAGGGCACAAAATCATCTTCAAGTTGCCTCATTTTGCATTATATAATATCGCGATTGTCAACAATTTCTGAAGGGGAGAGGCACACCCCTAGGCTCAAAGCCCTTCCCCGGCAATCGCTTGGTGATCGCGCACGCACTTTGCGCGTGGGTTGCCACCCCTCACCTTAAACTATGTAGATAACCTCACCCCCCCCCCCTCCCAATGTCAAAATGAAATATACGCCACTGCCCCCCCCCCCCCCCCCCCTCCCAATGTCAAAATGAAATATACGCCACTGAATTTTACTATTTAATTAACATTACTGGTATTAGCTATAAGCTCTAATGTCTTGCGATTCCACCCTGTAATCAATTCAAATCCAATGTATGCACCGCTTAAATGAAAAGAATTCCATCAATAGATATAAGCTTATTGGATTTTCTGTTCCCATTTAGGACTTCTTACAGTCACTGAGCAACCAGAAGCGGGAATATGGCGGCCTAATTCTGAGTACATTAAGTTAAAGCATCGTCCTGGGTCTCTTTGATATTGTATTGGTGGCGTCTAACTAATGTTTGTTTTATTTCAGACTTATAACCGTATTTGGAGTATGAAAAGTCCTGTCTGGCAATTGATTTGGATGCAAGACATACAGGAGTAATGTCATGCATATTACATACCAGCTTGGATTTGTATATTATTGGAGCGTATTAATGCCACTGATATATACGCTGGTATGTTTTATATAGTAACCATAGCAATTCTGCGCAGTTAATCTCCCTTTTCACGGTCTTTTTCTTCTTCGTGCAGGCTCGTAATTCTCGATTCACCTCCTATTGCACTTAAATGACAAGTATTTTGATGAAAAGTCCCAAAAGAGCAATTAGTAACAGCCTCCAGGAAGTTGTCGTTAAATTCACTTTTCTTTTCTCCTTCCAACTCTAGGCTGGAAAGACTTGAAAAGTTCTAAACGCCGGTTACGGAGGCAGACATCACAGCAGATTGATGAAGAGTCATTAACAAGCCTCGACCTAAGTATGAAAGAAAACATGCCTTCAGTGTCTACAACAGAGGGCGCTGCAGAGGCTGCTATGAGACTAAGGAGTTTGGTCTTGAGGCTGGACAAAGAAACTATCACCACAAAAGACTTAAAAGAAAACTTGGAGTACGCTGTTGCTGTATTAGATGCAATCCGTAAAGATGAATCAAGGTAAGAAACCAATATATCTAGCAAAATTAACTCTTCGGTATTACATATTCGTCCGTTGTGTTATGTATCTACTATGATATCGAAAGCTTGATCGTCCGTTGTGTTATGTATCTATGTATGATATCGAAAGGTTGATCGTCCGTTGTGTTATGTATCTATGTATGATATCAAAAGGTTGATCGTCCGTTGTGTTATGTATCTATGTATAATATCAAAAGCTTGATCGTCCGTTGTGTTATGTATCTATATGTATGATATCAAAAGGTTGATCGTCCGTTGTGTTATGTATCTATGTATGATATTAAAAGGTTGATCGTCCGTTGTGTTATGTATCTATGTATGGTATCAAAAGGTTGATCGTCCGTTGTGTTATGTATCTATGTATGATATCAAAAGGTTGATCGTCCGTTGTGTTATGTATCTATGTATGATATTAAAAGGTTGATCGTCCGTTGTGTTATGTATCTTTGTATGGTATCAAAAGGTTGATCGTCCGTTGTGTTATGTATCTATATGTATGATATCAAAAGGTTGATCGTCCGTTGTGTTATGTATCTATGTATGATATCAAAAGGTTGATCGTCCGTTGTGTTATGTATCTATGTATGGTATCAAAAGGTTGATCGTCCGTTGTGTTATGTATCTATGTATAATATCAAAAGGTTGATCGTCCGTTGTGTTATGTATCTATGTATGATATTAAAAGGTTGATCGTCCGTTGTGTTATGTATCTATATGTATGATATCAAAAGGTTGATCGTCCGTTGTGTTATGTATCTATGTATGGTATCAAAAGGTTGATCGTCCGTTGTGTTATGTATCTATGTATGATATCAAACGGTTGATCGTCCGTTGTGTTATGTATCTTTGTATGGTATCAAAAGGTTGATCGTCCGTTGTGTTATGTATCTATGTATGATATTAAAAGGTTGATCGTCCGTTGTGTTATGTATCTATGTATGATATTAAAAGGTTGATCGTCCGTTGTGTTATGTATCTATATGTATGATATAAAAAGATTGATCGTCCGTTGTGTTATGTATCTATGTATGATATCAAAAGGTTGATCGTCCGTTGTGTTATGTATCTATGTATGATATCTCAACATTGATCGTCCGTTGTGTTATGTCATATTAAACATTTAACTAACGCTCTCACCAAAGACTAAAGGTCCAGCCTCAATAACGCAGGAAATTTGTCAACTTTGCCCTCTCTGAAAACTTTTTCCATTATGCTAAAAACCGTGTAGAGCCTGTGGATATTTGATTGGACCGATAAACTTACTGATCTATAAAAAAAAATGATTCGATCGATAAACTTACTGATCTATATGAAAAGATATAATATTAAACACATGGTACATGTACCACTGTTCCGACTTTGTGACTTTTGAAACTTATCGTATTCAAAGACGTGAATGTACAAAGTTCTCAATGAAAGAAGATAATATTGATTCATGACGGCTATAGATCCTGGATTTGTTCACTATTTCTTTAGTTGACGAAGTAACGCCACTCCTGTCTAGAAAGAAGTATCACAAGACCAGTTTATCATTTCCGGACTCATTAAAAGTACTCTTGTAACTGTGTTCATACGACAACACTCCTATAAACCTATCATATCATTCATTGTTATTTTCTCCAAAATTCCGTATTAAACTATTCATAAATGAAATGCTATACATTTCATGCCTTTAATATATATGTTAATACAGAGGTATACGGCCTCGCAGGTGACGTCACCTGCATGGCCTAATATTAATGTTGTGACTTCATTCTGTGCGTGCCGTATCCAACGGAATATATGTTGCATGCAAGCTTTCTTTTGGCTACTTATTAGGCCTCGTTGCCTTTTGTCTTGGTTTGTTAAAATAACCTCAAAACCGAAAAACTCTTGTTGTTGTACCAGTAGCTTAGTGATATATTAGAAACATGACTATCGGAGTTAATCACTGAATAACTAAACCCGTAACTTTGTCTGCATGGTGGTATCTATTATCAGGATAGGCTGAATCTGTTTGATTTTACTGTCACAGTAACAATTTCCATAGCAACTGAGATGCGATGGAGAAATACGGTTGAATGGTAAATCATATGCCTCTGCTTAGTCAAAGAAAGTACCATCATATGTTTACGATATTACGGTGTTTTAAAATAGAAGAAGTCAAAAGAGATTCCATAAACGTGAATATTATAGCTATATCAATCATATACATAGGAAACTAAAATTGAGATTCTTAATTGAGAGCTTTAGGGTTGGTTTTATCAGTATTTCTATACTCAATATGCGTCCATTCACCTTACCTCTGCAGTCATAGATGTTGATGCTGTGACATTATAAAGCTAATTGATATGATGAGACAACTTCCTTTGTGTACTATATATGTTAGCTCATAATTTATAGTTAAACAGACACTGTAAGACGGTCAGTAAACATGACAGAGATATGTTTCGAACTAGTGCTATAGTGTAGTCATAGCGTAGTCAGTCAATCGTTATGAGTTGTGGGATATATACATTATTGTTGATATAGTGTAGTCATAGCGTGGTCAGTCCATCGTTATGAGTTGTGGGATATATACGTCATTGTTGTTACGGGTACTTCATAAGCTTTATGTCCTTATACAAGACTAATATTCAAACAAGTTATTAATTAAGTGCTTGACATCGACACCATGTATTGGATGTATATACGTTATGAGAACACTAAAACAATTACAGGCAATATCCTCCATACGGTATACAGACATATAAAACGTGATCGTAAACAGAATGCAGCTACGTCGCCCTCCACTGTTGAAGGATCTAACCATGCAGTCATTAATGGAATACGTATGACACAGAGAAGATATTGAATGATAGAACAAGCCGATTGATAGTGTGCAGACCTTAAGGGGCGTTATTACAAGGATTGTGCTGGTAGTATTGTGGTCCTTTGGAATGGCCATATTGTTTTTGCTGGTATCAAAATACAGCTGTGAAATAATTATTTAATATAGTATATAGGGATATTGCGTACCATCAATGTATGTTTTAATCACGTAGAAATTACTGTATTCGTTGATGCATATATTCCTAAGCTATGATCAGAATAAAAATCTTCATGGAATAAAATGCTCAGATCGACAGATTTTATTTCCAATCAAAATCTTTTAATTATCTAATTAAATCAAAGTAAATTGTACGAAAACCGAGTATGTTCTAAAGGTAGTAATATCGCTTGACTGCTTAACGCTATATGTGTAACCAAAGAACACAACAACATCTGTGTGAACTGAAGATACACAGCAGTAGCGAGGACACAGATCAAATAAAACACTAATGGATTTCTAAAGTAGATCTTATTCTCTAGTTAACTTGCCAAAAACAGTAGTAAATTATTGCAGTATATAAGCAATGTCTAATCAGGCAGTTTTGGGCGGCTCGGTGCTGCGGGCAACACAAAGAAATTTGGGTAACTTTCCTTTATAAATTGGTGTTAGATTCAAACCATTTTTAGACAATAGTAAATCTTATAAATATTTTAGAATATTAATTACTGAAACTGATTATTACATTTTTTCGTCGTCTGAGGCCGTTGATCTTTCATTATTGCAATACAAATGTGCATATACAGTTAAACTGTGCATGGCAGCATCACTACTGTAGCAAACAAATCATATAGAGAAATCAATTCCACTAGCAGATCGTTCATAACTATGAACTCCACTGCAGTAGAAGTAACTTTCCATCAGACTACATACGGTACTGTTGTGATCATCATCGATGGAAGGAATTCAAACATTATTATGTATTCCAACTTAAAATGCTAAGCTAAGAATCAGAATCAAATCTGGTCACTTTAAATGAACGAGAAACTGATTTGATCTTGGTAAAAACCGTGGTCTTTACTAAATTATAGATGTGTTATTTTCAACCCAATATACCGTGATACCTCGTTGATACTATTCATATGGGTCTACAAAGTTTTAAGAGACTATGAACGAGATCCTGCGAAATACCTTGGCTTAACCACAATCTAAATAAATGTTCCTTTTAGTTGAAACATGGCGACGAAGGAGATGGACTTAACACATCAATTCCCTCTCCTACTCCCACTGCATCTGATTAGAAGCCATGCTAATGCAGAATCTCACTTGGCAAGACGCTTTTGGGATTAGTTGGTGGCGCCATGCTTCTAAAGTGTTTTCATCGTGCATTTGATAAGGCATAAGTATATATGCTTCTTTGACAAGGAAAATGTATTCGAACATGACAGATGATATTGGCAACAAAAGACATGACTATCTGAACTTGTGCTATTAATGTGGCCAGGAACAGCATACTATATGTTGAATTAGATACTCATCGTTTGATACCTGTGTCCTTAGGATATACTTAGGTGGGCTATACATGTATACTGGGATAACAACCAATTAAGAACGGTTACAAAAATCTCGGTAGTGCAAAGAAACAGAATTTTAAAGACTATATGTTCCAAGTTCTCTCTTCTGCTTCTTCACTTCTTAATTCCTTGCCGAAGGCAAAAGCATTCTATTTAATGGTGGTGTTGTGTGTGTCTATGTGTGTTGCGTGTGCTGTGTATGGCTTTACACACTATAACTCAAGAATATAGGGTAGTTACCTTAATACGTTGTATTAAGAATCAACTTAGTAAGTAGAATCCTATTTATTTCTTCGGCGGTTCAATGTCATTTGAATTCACGATAACTCCAAAAGCAAAGCTTGGATAAAGACCATACTTCGCTTATGAGTCCACGTTTACGATTACAAGAAAGGAATTGTATTTCGGAGAGGTCAAACCTCATAACAGCCCAACATAGCTAAGTCAATGTAGGTAACACCGACTCCATAAACATAATAATTCCAATAGCAAAGTTTGGATGAAACCATATGTGATAGGTGGATCCATTTTGTTTGTTGGTTTCTGTACGGTCAAACTATTTTGTAGGTTTCTGTACGGTCAAACCATTTTGTAGGTTTATGTACGGTCAAACCATTTGTAAATTTCTGTACGGTCAAACCATTTGGTAGGTTCTGTACGGTTAAACCATTTTGTAGGTTTATTTGACGGTCAAACCATTTGTAAGTTTCTGTACGGCCAAACCATTTGTAATTTTCTGTGCGGTTAAACCATTTGGTAGGTTTCTGTACGGTCAAACCATTTTCTAGGTTTATGTACGGTCAAACCATTTTCTAGGTTTATGTACGGTCAAACCATTTGTAGGTTTCTGTACGGTCAAACCATTTGCAGGTATCTGTACGGTCAAACTATTTGGTAGGTTTCTGTATAAAGTCAACCATGTTGTAGGTTTCTGTATGGTCAAACCATTTTGTAGGTTTCAGTATGGTCAAACCATTTTGTAGACTTCTGTACGGTCAAACCATAACTCCAGATGCTGTAGCTTTTCATCCACCTTACTGAGTAGCCTACAAAGACCTTATTAGTTTTATGGAGGCCAAAAAGTCACACTTTTGATTTCAAGGGTTAACATTTTTTAAATTGTTATCTGCAGTGTTACATTAAATGTTCTCATATAAAATTTGGGGACGAACCACAAAGTATGTTGGCATTTCGTTTTTTACATTCGATGTAGGGTCCACATTCATCTGTTTGCATATATAGCTGCGATGAATTCATAGATCATAAACTAGTTGTATAGCTGTATTATTGTGCCTACCTGACCAGTCCTATTTTAGTTGTGGTATATAAGGGCCTTTACTATCAGTACATGATGCTTCTACTACTAATTGTAAAACACTTATCAATCGCTCTAGCGTCTTCATTAGATATATACCTTGAGTGACGTACACTGTAGGAAATGAGGCTGTTGACCCACATGTCCTCTCCTGAGACTAAATTAAATTAAAAGTAACTATCTTAAAGGTATATTGATGTCATTCCGGTCCAGGGGCTGTTAATATAATAACGAATCGTCAACTTCCGATATCAGCTTGATTGATCGTTACACGCTGAGCCTCCCAGCGTTGGAGAGGAGTACCAAAATCCACCAAGGGCTGATCGGTTTGGCTGTGAACTTCACTGTCTATATGGAATTAAACCTGGTTAACGAAAAGAGATCAGTAAATGCCGATAGCGGGAGGGATTACACTATAAGTAGGACAAGTTTAGGGTTACTTTAACCAATGAAAAACGGATCAGAAAGCTAGGTGAGCTCAATAGCTTTTTAACCATATATTAGAGTGTTGTAGGTGAAGCTGTTTCATATGAATCAGCCACTGAAAACGTGTTCTTTCTATGAATTCAGTTTACCTCATGTATCCCTTTTTAAATTGTCTTGATATCAGTTACTGTGCAATCACTATGTTTATCTTAGATCATTTGGCACTACTAAACCATTTACACAGTAATCCATCGCATTTTGGCTCAGTAAGACACGCTATCTATAATGTAACAAGATCAAAGTTACAAAGTTAAGTAAATGACTTTCAAAGAACCAAGTACGAAATAAAAGGTTAAACGAAGTAGATTATATTTTATTTAAAGTAAAAAACAACAACTGCAGATTCGGCTCTAAAATCCAGGTCAACACTAAAGATACATTTCATGCTTTGCAACTTTGAAACAGGCATTCGAAATTAGCCGTTTTAATGCGCGCAAATAGCTCGATAATTTCGCCAATTCATATAAAACTCCATAAGAGATGGAATACAGATGCTTTTCAATGTATACATTTCTCAAGGAACATATATCAAACACGATACAGGGATATACGTATAGCCTGCCAGAAGTGACATTAATTTATCCTCCCTCCGCTCTTCGATCGTTAAGAGAGAGGCTATTCCGCTGATTAAAAAGCCAGTTTGAAACCATCACGACAAACTGCATCTGTCTATTTAAAGATCTACGTACTGGTAGTCGAACTCACGTGAGCAAAGGGAAATATCTCGACTCAGCGGGAATGGATCTCAGAAACTGTTTGTTGAATTCAAAGGAAATGTGTCGTAAATTTGCTATTTTATAGAGTTATTGTTCACAGGAAAGATAAGATACGTGTTTTTATGGAAGGATTTTAATTAATGTTAGCTCGAAAGTTCTGTTCACGGATGACCGAACAGGAACATCCTAATGTTTACATATGCCGAGAGCAGCAGTCGCTCTGTTTCTTCAATGTAAATCATAGTGTAAAGAAGACAGTCACGTTCGCAAAGTTTCAAACAAAGCTTATTAAAACTTTCATAGGATGAAATAGTTTTAATAATAGAACTTGGAAGCCACAGCAAGAGCATCAGTTATTTTTGTGAGATCTATAGTCAGTGTTTCGAGAATATAAACTTGTATAGACGGAAATGTCCCAACACTTGGCGTAAGTATCAGAGACTCTACCTTTGTCATATATACTGACAGGTTAACAGCATAGCAAAAACCATAGCTTAAAATATTGTAAAAAAAGGTATTAGTTATGGGCCATAGGAAATGTACCTTTATTGATTACTCATTTATAAGAAATAAATTTATTCATTTCACCAAAGTTGGTAGACTTGGCGGTATGCAAAATGTATTAGAGTTTCATGTTCTTGCCTCTGAATTGCATTTAACCTGCTGTCTAGAAGAATGTTGCCAAGTTCAATTTAAAGCGTAGCTTAAAATTTATAAAGATAAATGACTTGTCGTGGTGAGGCTCAGTAAGCTCTTCATGAAAAGATGTTTAAACCAAACACCTCCGATGAGAGTATGACGCTCAGAATGAGTCCTTGTTTATAAAAGATCCATCATGAGCCATGATTTACTTTCATCTTACCAACACGGAGACTTAGAAATTAATCCAAGTCACGTGGTCATCTGATTTATGGCTTCCATTTTCAGTGTTTCTCGTTGATTTATTTGCTTGATTTTCTGTAAACATTCAAAAAGTCCTCCTATAACACTAATCAACGCGAAGCAATATAAACTGAGCTGTTCCCCCACTTAACAGCGGTAATTTGATAGCATGCATTCTGTGAGGATATTTTTGCGTTCTTTTGGAACGACGAGGCTTTCAATTGATAGGAGATAAACATCTCTTTTTTTTTGTAGATGACATGACGTCATAGGATCATTGTATGCTTTGGTCGCTCAGTGTTTTCACACATGCGGATGGCTGAAATCGATTAACCTTCTCCATAGCTCTTACCACTCAATGATTTTACATACATTAACGTAATACGTAGGGGTCAGTTAATCGCCTAAACAAACGGCCAGTCCGGAATTTGCAAACATTAACGGAAGTACAGGACTTCATTACAATAAGACGAAAGTACATTACGAATCAGTCAGGCATTTCTTTGTTGTTATTTCATTAGGTGAAATAACGAAACTATAGAAAGATATTATGAGACTCGCAAAATTTTGAATACGAATAATTACATGAGTTGCAAGTGATATCTCCAGCTATTGTGATTGATCTGAAAACATCAGCGGTTTGATTACTTAATTAAATAAGACAGAAACAAATCATTAACTGCGTACACAAGTCCACAAATCGGTAATAGGTTTTGTGAAAACACTGTATTTCCATTTTCAAAACCAATTTGAACTACCTAATGCCATTACAATGTCCAAAAAGGCTGCCAGGGATTTTCTTCGTCCTTACTGCTTTTGTAATATTTTCTATATTTACGATGTTTGGCTATTAGTTCGGAATTGCGCAACTCATTGCATATGAATGTTACAACGAGGTAATGCAGCTAGTTGAGACAATTTCCTTATGCTAATACCACTCTAAACTGTACTCCAATATCATGCTCTCAAAGCACTGGTATTGACAGCAAACAGTTCCTAACCTTGATCTGATAAAAACATGATATTCATACTGCTCGTACCGACACTACGAGTGCTCTGAAGCAGGACATGACACTACAGTATAGCAAACATTGTCCCAACTGGGTGTGTAATGTGCATCGGACCATATACAATGACGTCAGATTGTCTGGTGCTAGCAGATGAATTGTGACCTTTAAGCTATGCTTACATGAAATCTATATAATCTTTCTATTCTCTTACGGACTTAGTGTTAAGTGTATATTGATGTTAATTTAGTGCTTATAGACAAGTTTGGAAAACAAGACATATACCTTCATGACTGCTATTGCGCTATTTTCCCCCGCCATTTATGAATCTTAACCGCGTTACAAAGACGCCTTAAGCTAATCGACATTTTATTTCAGGAAGATTTTTTCAATACCTATAGAGGGTACTGAATCATATAAGAACAATCAAGTTATCAAAAATAGTTAAATTGAGTGTAATTGAACTCAAATATTTATCTTTAACTTACCTGTACATTCTGTGTGTTTTAGACTAAATTAATCAGGTATAGAGGATACAAACCGAATATGTAATGGAATCCTTTGTAAAAAAATTGTATAATACTAATGAGTGGTTAAAGTAATGATATTAACGAAATCGTGGTGCTTAACCAGTTTTATTCAGCAATGTCACCATAATCAAACTGCAAAAAAAGTGAAAACTGATGTATAGGCAATTTCTTAGTATGATAACTGTGAGACTTGGAGAATTGTCAGAAGCCAGGATTCTGAATCTTTTAGAGTTTACTACAGTAACAAATTACTACAACCATGTCGATGGATGGGAGGGGGGGGGGCGGGAGAGCGGTTGGGGTGTAATGGTATATTCCATTAAACCATCGTTCTAGTGGTGTGTAATGTTATATTCCTCAAGGCTTTGTTCTAACGTGGGTAGTTGTGACGGTATTTAATGCAGCGTTACTTATTGATTTTACTTTAGATTTAACAATGAGGAAGACGAACTCTCTGAGGTGGCGACAGAGGAGGTACCTGAGCAAGTCAGGAACTGGCTGACATCAACCTTTAGCCGACAATCGACAAGAACAAGGCTCGGAGATGAGAAACCCAGATTTAGGAGCATCGTCCAGGCCCTACGGACAGGACTCTTTATTGATCGGTCAGTTTATGATTGTATTAGAGGATTTGTATGTACAGAAAGATGGCAAACCTTCTATAAACTCTATAAATTCACTTATTGAGTGGTCCTTTAACCCTTGCGCCCACCATTCCCTTGCGTCTCGACCTACTCATTGCCACTTTGTTACGAAAGCCGTCAAGCATAACATTTGTCAATTATAAAATATGGTAAATTCGAGATGTTATCCTCATGTTGGTGACATTCATCATAAACAACTTTGAAACAAGCACCCTTATTCTAAACCTAGCAATATATTTTCATGTTCTAGAATGTTCCGAAGGACGTCAGCATCTATGGTGACATCATTTCCACCAAGGGTGGCGTCCCTCTTTAAGGTAAGTATCAATTTAAATAGGTTCAATCAGTTGAGTTCCTATATTAATAAACAGTCATTGGTTACTAAAAAGTCTTCAGGTGTAGCAAATAAAACTATTTATCCTTACCATCTATTACTTTTAAAAAATTGCTACTCCAACCGGACACTTCTGGGTTCATGTTTCAGCCTTTTTTCTCTTTGTATGAACACATCATATGTTTTCCTGTTGTGAGGTTCTCATCTTGGCAATGCTTAGACATATAGCCAATCGCTCACGTAATGATCCACATATTGTGTTACAAAGGCAGATATTATTTTCATACGTCAGTTCTTGGAGGTTATATTTATAAAACCATAAATTTTAATGACCATTCGGTCATGTTCTCAAATTTCCATCCCAGGGGAACCATTTAGCCTTCAAATGAGATACGAGAATGAGATGAAAATAGCAACTAAAGTAGAAGTCGGTTTGGAATAAAGAATTGGATGTTTTCAAAAATAACGAATTACAACCATTCTGAAATCGATAAGTAGGTTACCAGGGAATAGCTAGATAGATGAGAAAGTATTTGGTTACGACTCCTTAAACTCTTGCTTTTGCAAAGTATGCTCCTTTGTATGATTAAGGCAGATTATTCTGATGGTTTGCTCATTCCTAAAAATAGTTATGGCTTTGTTTGTCTTTCTTGTGTATTTGTTTCTATTTCACGGCTTTCTGTGAGGTCAAAACATCGATCTGATGTTGTTCTTTCATTATGCAAATGCTTTTACTTTCTTATGCTTCCTGTTTCTTTATTTTCTTTGATCTTATCTTTTTAATTGTATGAGCAGAAACGTACGTGGCGGTATTTTGACCACTATAAAAATGAGACTACATTGCAACACTGTAGCCTGACATACAGTTGATAGCAGCTATTGTACATTCGTTCATAGGAAATATTTATACACATGACAATGAACAAACATCTCAATAATTCTAAAACCTAGCGAGACCGCCGAAAGGCAAGTTGAGTGTTTATGCTGTGTATGTGCACTTGGATTTCATGCATCATTAGAAAATTTCTGTGAAAGGCTATTACTAGCCGCCACATACCGTCATGCTACGTGCATTTTATGATCATAATCTTGGGTACTTGATCCTAAGTGTTCTACACTAGTCTTCACTTTCAAGAGATTAAAAGTCCATTAACCACTGCGAGGAAGACGTCAGTGATTTAAGTAAATAATAAGCTATTTGATTAAA
>KN888035.1:23626-34177 GCA_000934455.1 Apostichopus parvimensis | reverse complement strand
CCCCCCGGGGGGGAATATTTTCAGGGGGGAAAAAATCCTGTCACACCGGACCTCACAGGATCAGACCCACAAATGTGACCTGCATCTCACGGAGGAAACCGGACCTCACAGGATCAGACCCACAATTGTAACCTCTATCTTGCGGAGGATTCAGATCTCATGGGATCAGATCCACAATTGTGACCTGCATCTCACAGAGGAAACCGGACCTCACAGGATCAGACCCACAAATGTGACCTGCATCTCATGGAGGAAACCGGACCTCACAGGATCAGACCCACAATTGTAACCTCTATCTTGCGGAGGATTCAGACCTCATGGGATCAGACCCACAATTGTGACCTGCATCTCACAGAGGAAATCGGACCTCACAGGATCGGACCCAATATTGTGACCTCAATCTCACGGAGGATTCGGACCTCACAGGATCAGACCCACAATTGTTACCTCTTTTTCGCGGAGGATTCAGACCTCACAGGATCAGACCCACAATTGTGACCTCCAATTGTGACCACACAATGGCGGTCATGATTGTAGTGTGAACACTGGTGGGGTTTCACAGGACCTGAGATCTCTGGATACTTGCCCACATCACTTTAGCATACACTAGAGGCAGGGCATACAGTAGTACTATAACAAAGGATTTGATTTCTGCATGATCGTTGCGGCCTTTCCCTCTCCTGCGTAATGCTCACCTGCGATCCTTTAGGTCCAGCAAGAACAGGTGCAATTGGTCCAGGTTCACCGGGACGCCCTGGTTCACCTTTCTTTCCTTCTACTCCAGCGAAACCGAAATCACCTGGTGGGCCGTCCTGTCCTGGGGTTCCTAGTTTTGAAAAAGGAGAATTCCAAAGGAATGAGAAGCAGTTTCTCCCATGATGGGATAGACACAATTAGAGCGTTTTGCATTCTAGATCAACAGTGATTTAAATAGTTACAGAATTTTCAAAACAATCTCCTGCAAATTTATGTAAGCATATAAAGGAGTCTCGAAAAAGGAATTTGCTTTTAATAAAAAAATTCATCTAAGGTGGGGCACTGACTTTGAGCACCTTGAAAGAATATCGTATGAATTATTACAAAATTATAATGGCTGGCAATATTAGCTACTGTATATATGTAAATCTGAGTTCCTCACACCATCATTTATCTGTAATAGACAGCAACCAGGGTTTTTCCTTAAACTTGCTCTTATCTGATAAGGGGGGCGGGCATTGCATCAGTAAATGGATTGAAACAACACCAATAAAATCACAGATGGCAAGGTATAATGGCTTGGGTTCAGTGGTTCATGCTTCTCCAGTTTTTTGTATACACTCTCTTTGATCGGAATTTTCATGAAACATCAAATTATAAAAATAATTATATAAAATATTAACATAAAGGAGTCAATACCCCCCCGTTCAGCCAACTTTTACCATTTTCTTCTTCTTCTTAACACTTACGATATTTTTCAATCATGTTAATAATGATAAAATCATCATGGATTGAGATTTAACTTTACTGAAGTACTGCTGACCATTAACTTCAGTTCATATACTATGGCAAATGTTCATTCCCTTTGTGAGTGAGTATAGCTTGCTCGAATAGAATAGTCAAAGATGTAAATGAAATTTTTAGTGAAAAACATCTCTTGACTTTGTTTTCATTCTTCAATATATATATACTTGTTTTGAACCCAGATCCCGAGGGGGTTTCCATCTTTATTCTTAAACAGGTTGCGAGGTTGACAAAACATCGATAAGATGTGGTTTACTCTCGGTATGGTAGTTAACATTTAGAAGTAGAGTCAAACAGTTTTCTGTTGACATGTATCGATGAATACCATACTACTTGGTTCGTTATGATACAGTTTTCTCTTGACACAAAGCACATCAATTTCTTCAAATCATGCTCACAATTTTCAATTCCACATCAATTTCAAATCGTGATCACAATTTTTCAATTTCATATGAATGATAGATAATCACACTGAAGGAAACCGATGCAAAATCTCTGGACTGTATTTTCTCTTACTATGAGCTTCAGAGAAGGCTTCTTTTTTTTTAATGGTCCTGGGAGTTTTTAAAGCAATTATTGTTAAGAAAGGATAAAAAAAAGGAAAGGATAAAGGATAAAAAAAAGGAAAGGATAAAAATAAAAACAAATAAAAAAATAAAAAATGAATGTAAGAGACTGACTTCGGTCAGCTTGCGGCTTAGATAAGCCAATGAGGCTTCTTCGCGAGTTCCTGCTTGCAGGAGGATCTAATATAAATACAAAGGATATGCTCTTATCGATGAGTAAATTATACCTAGAAAACACTCTCTCACCTGGTTCACCAGGGTCTCCAGATACACCAGGTTCCCCTGGAACTCCAGGACTACCCTCACCAGGGAACCCACGGTCCCCCTTATCTCCTCTTTGTCCTGTGAAACCTCTGGGTCCTGGTAAACCAATGTCTCCTGGAGGTCCTTGTGGCCCATCAGGGCCTATAGCTCCATCCGTCCCTGGTTCACCTTTGGTTTAGAAAACAAAACACAAATATAACCAGAATGCAAAATGCATTGAGGTTTCGATGACTTCAATGCACTAGACTTCTGCTTGTTAGTACAACCAGAACTAGCTGTTACAATAACGCTATGGCATGATAACACAGTCTACTGTCAGTCTACTGTACGTGGTTATACACACCTCCATCAAAAACAATAGGGTTCTTGTACTCAATGTTATGAATCCACACACCAAGTATTACAAAACCAAACCAAACCTTGATCTCTAATAACTTCGCACATTAAGGTTGCAGAGGAGTCAACTTATGGACAATTTAAATTGGAATATGCCCACGAAACCTCACAGAATCAACTTGAAAGAAGCTAATACAGGTCACTGGAAGTCAACCTGAGGTCAAAGGTCACCCAAATGCAGGTCGACTATTGGATTACAATAGCGTAACTCCCAACCTTGTTGGACATTTGGTTCTCAAGTTATTGCAAAAATACTAGTTTTTGACCCCTAATTGACCTTTGTTGACCTTGGATCACATGACTGTTATGTTTGGAAACGATCCTTAACCCCATTCACAACTAGTCCACAAATATCAATCATGTCGGACCCTGTCAATGGTAGTTTCACAAGTTATTGTCCAAAAAACACATTTTGACCCATTATTGACCTTTGGTGACCTTGTCACAAGTCCTCGGTCAGAATACAAAACAAACGCACACACACACACACACGTTTGTATTACATTCCAACCGAGGACCCCATTGTATTTTCCATTGTTCAAATCCACGTACCCTAACCTTAACAATACCCCATACAATAGAATTCTTCCAAGGATGTGGTGATTCTTTAGAAATCACAACCGAGGACCTGGAATTCTTTTGTTCAAGTCCTCGGTCAGATAGAAAAACAAGCGCACACACAAACACACACACACACTTTCCGCCTGCATGAATGCATAGGTTACGATTATCATCGAAACCACAAAGGAGGAAGAGAATGAAAAACCGAAATCATTAGATTACTTTTCAAGTTCATAAGTTTTTCTTCATAAGGTCAGTTTTCACTTGGGTGGGGTGGGGCTGGGGAAGGGGGTAAGCTCTTGTCTGCCGATGGGGAACTTAAAAAGTGGCCCCCCCCAGGGGAACTTGAACAAGATATGATAATGAAGCAGTTCATGAAGTATCCATTCTGTAATCAAAAATAATTTATAATTTATAATCTGTAATCTATACATGAAGGTCCAGATATACCAGAGATGTTCACCCAGTATCTATCGTAACTCATCGCTAGGATTCGCATTGAACCAATTTCAGTGTGATTTCAGCATTTTTTGACACCATACTTTCTATTATGAACACAAAGTAACTGACTTCTAACTCTACAATCCATTATTGGTACTGTTGTGTTCGTAATAAACTCATTCACTGATTACAAATTAAGTAATCTGCAAATGAAGAGGATCATCTATTGACTAATGCGGCAATATAACAAGGAAGGTACCAGGAATCAGTTATTATGTTGACAGATTCTTATTTAGTGATTTAATTCCGATGCCCAAACATATTTCATGATGTGGTTAACCATACAACATTAATATGCACAAACTTGTTATCATGTTGACAAAGTCTATTTAGTGATTGAGTTTCGATGCCCAAACATATTCATAGAGTGGTTAACCACACATGTTAACTACATTGTACTTGTTATCATGTTGACAAAGTCTATTTAGTGACATTGTATAAAAACAAATTTTATGATCTAATAAGCATGTACTGTATCTATATACTGTACTTACATTGTATTATCCCAAGTACATATGTATAAAGCTAATTAAACATACTATTTAACAGATATCTGATTAAGAATTTTATGTTCACTGATTAATATTCATGATATGCACACCAAAAACAACATGCTCATTCGTTAATCTTCACAGCATGGGAACCAAAACAATCTACTCATCACAGGGCATCTACCTAATAAGTTTGACATTGATTCAATCTGAGGTTGTTGAGATATCATGTTTACAAGCCGTCTTCGACAATTTCCCATAAAGCCAACTCGACTGCATAGGTTTCGACGGATGCCAAAGCATCGGAACCAAAAACTACATACCTCTTAATCCTGGAAGTCCTTCGTTACCGGGGAGACCAACATCACCTATCTCTCCTGTGAATAAGATTGAAATAACAGAAACTGTCCAAACAAGCAAAGAACTTGAATTTTTAACGCCGAATTTGTACACATCCGACAATAGAAAACACCCATTTTTTTCTGTGTCGACCAGAAAGCCTGGTTTTGAATCCTTTTTCCTTCAAAATGTTTATGCAGTCCCCTGTTTGAAAGTGCCACTGATAAAAATGTTAAGAAAAGAAAACTGAACTGAACCGTCAAGAGTGGTTCAGCTCTCTTGACTGTTACAGAGGTAACTTGCAAACAGGCACTTGTGAATACCAACAAAATAAATAGCTGATATTAAAGGACTGCAAAAAAAAAAGTCCTATTACTAACTTTTTCAATATCCACCATATGTGGAAAAGCCACGTAGATAATCTGTCAACCCATTAAATATTTTGTTTACTACGGTCAAAAACTGAGCAAACAAATCAATTTCTGCCACAGACCCCATTAGCAACTGTCAGAAATGAACAAAACACTAGCTACATGGCTTAAACTTTAATAGATAATTGCAAAACCCTTTGCAAACTTTCAAACAACTCAACTTTTTCCCGAATTAAATGAGTGTAGCATTTTATATAATCAACTGGATTAAAATCCCAGAGATGGGTGTTACCTGGGTCGCCTTGTTCTCCTAGTTCTCCCCTTCCTCCTTGATTTCCACGTGGTCCAGGATCTCCTACATCCCCTGGGGGTCCATCTATCCCGGGATCACCAGGGATACCATCGTTTCCTGTCCGACCTATTGGGCCTGGCTCACCTTTCCCTCCTTTGTCACCTCTGCGTCCAGTCAGACCTAGGCGGAGATAAGATTAAGAACGAAATAATTATTTTCCATTCAAGAAAATAGAATTTTCACAGTTTTTCAACTGTTTTGTTTGCGATTAAAAGCATTGCATAAAGGTAGCTAGCTACTCACCACCCATCACAAGCGACCATCTATACTTCCATGTTAGACTTCATAGGTGGAGAAATTTCACACAACAATCCCCACCCATCCCCCCTCCCTAGCAACAAGCAAAGAACAATCAAATCACACCAAGAAAGTAGCTGAATCTGTCTAATGCTTTGCAATGTTATCTTAAATTTATGCTACTACTACAGTGGGAGGACTTTTTACACTACATGCATGTTAACAAAATCGTGATCGTTATATGATCCCTACAGGATATGTTAATAACGTCATTCGCCACTCGCTTATAAAATTGTTCGACTAACAAATCGCCCTGGTCCACGTGACATCCCCCTTCCTCCCATCTTCTTCGCTGATTTGTAATCATATGCCGGGTAAAGGCAAAGGACTCGTGATTTGAGAATTGGGATTGGGAAACAGACGGCTGCCCTGGCCAGATCACTACATAATATCCAATACTTCTCTACTTAAGAAGAGGGGGTATAATTGTGGACCTGGAGAGGTAACTTGCTCGGCTGCACTCTATGCAATATAACCCAAGGGAGATCTCCACTTGGCACACTGCAGCACCTTGGAAGAAGCGACTGTTTTCACACTTGTCCCTCCACTGTTTATCTCCTACCTCTCCTCTTCCCCTGCTGGTTTCTTTCTTTCTTCTCTCCATCCCTTGTCTACTAATCCCCTTACATCTATCTCTTTGTGTTCACCATGCTCATTAACCTGTCTATGTTCTGTGCGTGTTTTTGTCCCTTCTGTGGAAGCTGGTCACTTCGCCCAACAACCATTTCGCCCAACCTTACCATTTCGCCCAACCAGCCTGGTCATTTCGCCCAACCTTAATTAAATATTATACTTCAATAAGGAAACGTTCGGGAATTGTTATATTAAGGAAACTTGAGGATGGATCAGTGTTTTAGGGGTTAGGTTTGATAGGAAACTTTCAGGAATTGTTAACATTACGGGATACCAACCGAATATTAAGGAAAGTTGAAGTCGTGGTTACATTGATACAGTGGTTACATTGATTAAATATAATACTTCAATATTACGGACAGGTTTTATATTTTTATTTTTTTTCAATTTAATAAGGAAACGTTCGGGAATTATTAGTCGGTAGGATGGATCAGTACCAAAAATAAATCAAATTGAACTAGTGAAATAGAAAAAGTAATATTATTCTGACTGAATATGAGTAAAAAAATGGTTGGGCGAAATGACCAGGCTGGTTGGGTGAAATGACCATGCTGGTTGGGCGAAATGACCAGGCTGGTTGGGCGAAATGACCAGGCTGGTTGGGCGAAATGGCAGTTGGGCGAAATGGTTGTTGGGCCAAGTGACCAGAAAGCCGTTCTGTTACTGTTACTTGTCATTTAGCCTTTGAAGAAGATCCTGCTAGGATGGAAATGTCAGGCCAACTTATTTTTACACACACTTGTTTATACCAGCGTCAGTTAAACTGTCACAACCGGAGAGAATGCCTTTATTATCCTGGTGATAATTACTGGTTCAGTCTTATCAAAATGGTCTAACCTAGTGGTCCTGGGTCACCCGGTTCTCCAACTTCTCCTTGTTCACAGATGTCACTGACGGTGTCGCCTGGATCTCCCTTATCACCCTTTTCACCCACAGCTCCATCACTTCCCTACAAAGACGAAAAAAAAGACAATCAAATTTTCCTTTATACTGTTTCACTGAGCCTGTGTAAGAAAATGTGTAAATGTAAGTTGCCTGGAAGTTGAGAGTTTCAGAGTTTCAGAAACACTGTCCAGGACGACTCAGCTGTGAGATTAGAGTCTATCCTCCTTAATACTATACTCAATGGTTTCTACTCGATGGTTATACTCAATTAGCTCAGTGGTTAACGCCGGTGCCTTCCAATCATAAGGTCCCCGATTCGAGTCACTCCAAGATTAATTGTATGTCGTCCAGTTACAGAGTTGTTGGCAATTGACAATTCATAATCATTGACGTTAAATACGAATGTAAGAGACTGACTTTGGTCAGCTTGCGGCTTTGATAAGCCAATGAGGCTTCTTCGCGAGTTCCTGCTTGCAGGAGGATCTAAAATACATACAATGGGGTGATATAACCTGGGTTTGCCATATTCAGTTTTTGAGGTTAGATTTTATCCTCCTTAAAGGTTAGTCAGTATAGGCCCCAAATAATAGCATGCTATAATTGCTACATGTTTTCAAAAAGTACTTTCCTGGAGGTCTTTACTCTCCAAATTGTTCTCAGACATTTTTACGGAACACAAAAGATGATCGAATGTCCCAGTGAGGACAATTTTCTCGAAGGTTGTAATAAAAACAGTTTCAGGAATTTTGACCAAAGGTGACCGTCTTTGAATATCGAGCATATTTGGTGCCAATATAGGATACCTCTATGGGTGATATAACCTGGGTTTGCCATATTCAGTTTTTGAGGTTAGATTTTATCCTCCTTAAAGGTAGTCTGTATAGGCCCCAAATAATAGCATGCTATATAATTGCTACAAGTTTTCAAAAAGTACTTTCCTGGAGGTCTTTACTCTCCAAATTGTTCTCAGACATTTGTACACACATTTTTACACATAGGATGATTGAATGTCCCAGTGAGGACAAATTTTCCCGAAGGTTGTAATAAAAACAGTTTCAGGAATTTTGACCATAGGTGACCATATTTGAATATCGAGCATATTTGATGCCAATATAGGATACCTTCATACTAGATAGACTCTATGGGTGATATAACCTGGGTTTGCCATATTCAGTTTTTTTTAGATTTGATGTTATCCTCTTTAATACTAGACTCTAACATGATGTTGATGTTGATAATATGTTGATACTGGCTGTTGATACTGATAATTATTCTCCTCGTTAATGTCAATGGTTAAGAGTCAAGTTCACTGAGAATATAATAATAATAATATGAGTATGGCCTCTGACCAATATACTCCTGACAATATCACATACACCCAATGCTTACACATGACTGTTTATCAACTTTGGTCATCAGAAATTAAAGATAGGCACCCCCCTTATGATGGAGATCATTACCAACTTACATGACCATCAGATGAAAAAGAATTCATGCTGGGGAGTGCCTTGACCTTTAAGTTCATCAGTTTTGACCCAAATTTCATAACTTGCTACAAGTTTACAAAAGTATGTTCTGCCGGGGAGCAACTGGCCTTCCAAGTTATTCCCACACATTGAGGGGGGTGTTTAGAAGAACAATGAAAGGTCTCAGTGAGGAAGATATTGGTAGGGTCAAGGGTCAAAAGTAAAATGCTTCCTGAAGTTTGAGCATGGGATGACCATTACCTGACTTTCTAGCATATTTGGTGGCAATATTGATGACCTTTAAAAAAACGACCATTGACATCATTTAAAGCCCCCAATAACTTTGATGAATATCAAATGCTCAACTTACGAATAGTGTTACAAGCAAATGAGACAGAAGGATAGACAGACAGACAGACAGACACATTGCACTGGCAACAGTTCCATTGGCTTGGAAAGCCCTTTCAGCTGGTGTAGAACAAGGAGTTGCATGATCATATATACCACACAATAGGTTAGATTTTTTCCAGAGTGAGTGTGTGTGTGTTTTTTTTTTTCCATTTCATAACTCATTCTCCTCACAAAATTTTGATCATATTCAAGCAACAATATCTTTGACATGGATATGTGAAACTGAGGTTAAGGACAATACAAGCTAAGAAAAGAGAAAACATGCTTACTTCTAATCCAGGGACGCCAGGTTCACCACTTGGGCCAGTCAATCCTCGGAGACCATTTTCACCCTGTGGTCCCGGAGGGCCTAGGTTTCCCTTCATTCCTGCGACACCAATTTCACCTTTCACCCCCTTTGGTCCTGCATAAACAGAATAGGTCAAAATATTTTCCTGAACCAAAGAATTAGTTGTTCAAAAGAAAAAAAATATGCTTAACTCTTGTGCTTTCTTAGAATTCCTTAAATCTCAGATGATCTCAGATGACCTTTAACCTTCATCAATAATGAAAGCACCCTGGAGCTCAATAAGAAAAATCTTAATAACGAATATGAAGTTAATGGAAGCTGCACAAGGTGAGTTATCATGTTTACAGACAGAGGCATCACATACACACACACATAAATACATGCCATCACCATCACACATGGACTCCTTTTGCCCCTGTGAAGGAATCAACCCCCCCCTCCACCCACCCCTCTTGCTCTGTCCACTCACCATTCACTCCCATTGCACCAGGATCTCCTCGTGCGCCAGATAAGCCGGGCAACCCTCGTGGGCCTATCTCTCCCTTATCTCCGGCTATTCCTGGATCACCTGGATCCCCATACTTTCCTGCTGCACCAGGTTGCCCAGGTAATCCTTGGAGCCCAGGCAACCCGACCGCCCCAGGTGCACCTCGTAATCCATCCTGCCCTGGTATTCCTGGGTCACCTTTTTCTCCGGAACTGCCAGGATTACCTGCCCGACCGGGTAGTCCATCTGCACCGGGGAAACCATCATCACCTTTCTCTCCCTTTTCACCATCCTGGCCATTTGTTCCAGGTTGACCAACAGCTCCTCTAGCCCCTATAAATAAAGAACAAGAGCCCAAGGGCACTGAGGTTCCTTGCTTAGGGGAATATGACAATACACATAATATTATCAAGCAAGATTGGGCTCAAATAGTCCAAGTAATTGTGGTCCTACATGTACCCATAAAGTAACCAACACTATAGCCAACACTTTTGTGATCACAAATTGTGATCGGATTTTTGATCAAAAGGCACTTTTGAGATCTAACTATGTAAGAAATATAGGGTCACCTACAAGCGGGTCAACAGATATGATAACATTGGTGACCTCAGATGACATGACCGTTAAGTTTCAAAATGCACCACTACCCCATTCACAACTTGTCCCCAAAATATCAACCGTGTCACACCGTGGCATTGGGATTTAATTGCATTAAATGTCTAAAAATTAACTTTGAACTTGT
>KN888034.1:17521-31064 GCA_000934455.1 Apostichopus parvimensis | reverse complement strand
GCCTATGAATTTTGCCAAAGTTGGACCAGTATAGTTGTTGCACAACTCCAAAGTTGTTCATACCAGGGGATGGTGGCGCTCTTTCAATGAGCATTTATTTTCCCGGTTAACTTTTTCGGATAGTGTCTACTCTTCACTGTTAGCCTGCGTCAAATCTTTTGTTATAGTTAATACCTATCTCCTAGTACTTGATCAAGTCCATCTCACGGCGCCATACACTAAATTTTGAATGTACTGATCCGAAAAAAAACAACAGTACAGGTTAGCGTTCTGTTTTGCAAAGGGTGATCAAAGTTTCTGTGTTTATTATTTTGGTGTTCATTTTTACTTGTTAGATATATTGTTGGCCACAATCCACCGTTTTCCGTTTTGTATCTAACTTAGGTTAGGTTTTAGACTATTGACATGATGTAGGCCTACTGTACATACTACTGGCCTAGGCTACAGCCTTGCTACAGTGCACTTAGGCCAGCTAGCGTACACTGTACAGCGTTAGCTTGGAACTGGTAGCTCCAATGTGGCCTGTTCCAGTGTGATAGTGGCAGTAAATGTCAATTCTTGTTCACTTGTCTTCCGAATCCAACATGCAGTAGCCTAATAAATAGTACTGACACTGTGGAAGTAGACGTATGCCTAACTGTAACCTATTACTAGCAGCAACTTATCATGTGCTATCCAAGCCATAGCCAAGGCCTGGTCTAACTAAGTAGGGCTTATAATTATAAAGGCTACATCCTGTAAATTGTAAGCTAAGTATATTATGAGTTTGCCTGGAATTATTGTCAGCCTGACCCCCACCTAAGTGAAAATTGGCCAGTTAGTTTGAGGAAGGTTTCTTCTATTTTTACAGCAGAGTCATTGTTTTTGCTTATCATATTCAGGAAGTGAGCTGACATTAATTAAAAAAAGGACAGCCAGCTTAAACATGTGAATTCTCTTTTGTCCAGTTGCCTATTTAATTTTAACATTACATATTGCTTTTTCACTCATAAAACTGTAGTGTTACCCTAACTCCTAAGCATATTGGACAAACCAAAGAACTACAACACAAGATAGAGCTAACACGATATTGATTCGAACATGCAGTGTTTTTGAGCAACATGCAGATCATAGACTCTTTTGTTTGCATATAGGACTCCCTACTTCGGACAATTATCTTATTTAAAGGTTTAAAGTAGAAGAAGTCTACATCAAAGAGATGAACAATTAAAGACCCATAAACTTTCTTTTTTTTTCATCCACATGTAATTGTGACAAACATCCTTTGTGGATCATATTTTTTAATTTTTTAAATGTACCATATTGTGCACATTTATTGCAAGATAAAATGTACAAGACAAGTACAAGGTTATGAACTTTTTCCAATAGAATTCAAGTAGCTTGCTAAGCATCATGGATGAAATGGAAGGATTCGGAGACTTGCTCCGTAGTGCAGAGCAGCTTACAGCTGATGTCGATACGGGAACAGAGCTCCCTCGGATTGAACAGAACCTACATCAAATTATGGAAACGAGTCAACGTTTATGGACAAAAACAGCTCAGATCGGAGGACAGGATGAAACAGATGTTAAAGCGTAAGTAAAGAGGGTGAAAAAAAAACAACTGCAAATATTTGGCTTCATATCTCATTACTGTGTTCCTTTATCATAAATGAACTGTTGATGTTGAGTATGTATTGCTAAAACATACTTCCAATATCTTTAAAAGGAAACTTTAAAGGAGAGGTTTTATTTATTGATTAGATTTACATCTTTCATCAAAAGTTGACTTTTCGCTACCTTTGTTTTGGACAACCAAGTTTGATGATCAGACAACCAGATTGTAAGGGCTACAGTAGTTATCCAAGGGATTTGTAACCTGAAAAAAAAATCTTAAATATTTGCCCTGTTTTCATTTTGTGGACTTTATTCTTCTATGCACTTCATATTATGTGTTACATCATATGGACAGTTACACTCATAAAACTGTCAGGTTACCCTTAGCATACAGTTACATGTCTGTAAATTCATAAAAATGATCATTTTCCATGCAGTACTCATCTTTTCATCTCTCTGCCTTTTTTTCAAATAGGCTGATCTTGTTAGGTTCCAAAGGCCTTGATGTTCCTCACATCTCACATCGCTTGGAATCCTTGAGCACTGCAAAAACATTTGAACCTTTGGAGCCTGTAGGAGACACAGACATTCAGGTAATTGTCAGAAAGGAGTCCTCTGCTGGAATATAATATATAATACTACTAATACTGGTATATAATACTACTGCAGAATGTACACTAAAACGTACACTTAAACCATAAGGATCCTCTAAGGCATTTTTCTCTCGCCTAAAATGTCTTTGTCAAAAAAAGGCATGTCTTGAATGTTTTTAAATCATTTATATTTTGTGTAAGAAATTTTTCAGGAAACAACCAGGTCTTGAAGTAGCACAACATGATGTCCTTGAAATGTGCTGCTATCACCCTCTGCTGCCACCTACCACTCGAAAAAAAAAAAAATTAGCTGACATAGAAAGACCCAAAGTTGTGAGATACCTCTAAAACTTCCCACATAAATTGCTGTTTATTGCGCCGATATGAGTACAAGCAAGCTCCCTTTTCTGAACAATACATATGACAATGTGAAGATACACAAGGAGGAAACAGATTGAGGGGGGGGGGGTGGGGCAGCATGGCCCCTGGTTTTGCAGCCTCTGAGAAACCTTTGATGGATATATCAAATGCAGAAGTTTTGATCCTACCTTACTCTATTTCATCTTCAGGGATTTCTAAGAAATGAAAGAGAAAATAACCTTCTGGCAGTTATAGAAGAAACAAAACAGAATGTAAGTTTTTAATTAAATATTCATGTATCAAAGAATTAAATGTATGTGTGAAGGCAACAGACAATCACCAGCAATAAAAAATAAATATCAGTGTCATTTTCGGAATTTTATGATTTTTTTTTGGGCATGAATGGAGAATCTGACTAGAGTCTGCTACAGGAGAACGGATTGAGAAATTGAGAAAGTAAAGATATCCAATGTTCTGTTTGTGTACTGTGTTGTGTTACTGTAAGCTGTTCTTTAATTCCACTGCTGATTTCATGTTTCATCATATATCAAACGGTATTGTAGATGGAACTATAGACTCGAACCTAGGAGGTCAGCCAAAATGTGTCCTCGATCAAGAAGTTCTGCGATCATTAAAGAATAAGAAATTTGTACACTCGATGAAATGAAATCTGCTGAATGGTCAAGCAAGTCACCCACTAATAGACGACCAACTCAAGAGCAAAGGGTCTCTATTGTTTTCCAGATGCAAGGCACTGTATGCAAGGCACTGTATCTAATAATTGTGATATGTATTACTACTATATGGTTTACTACCTGTTCCTGACCTTAAACTAGGACAACTGCCCATAAGGACTGAGCCACGACCCATAAGATCCTCGCTACTCAAAATTGATGCTCAGAATGCATCAAGGCTTGCTTGGACTATGGTTGTGTTAAAAGTTAAAAAAAACTTGTTTGATCTCCATGGACAAGCACTTAAAACCAAAGACCAATTTTCTGATGTTCAGAAAAGTCCAGTGACCCAACGAAACCCAAAACTGGGTCTCACCATGATAGTTTACTGACTGTTCAACAAGGCCCTGAGGAAAACCTGTTGTTATCATCAATCAGTGAACTGTTACATGCTTTCGTTATGATTTTGTTAAAGTTTAGTATATTTGAAAGTTTCATGATCCTCAAAGTCGTTTTTGGTTCTTTTCACTACACACATGTGATATTACAGTATGGTAACAAACAATTTTTCAATCCCTCCTGACCCTCTCTAGTCGTTCCAGCAAGCGGAGCAGAGATTCTGGGACTCATTGCAGAGCGAGTGGGACCAGGAGAAACAGAGAATATTAGATACTTTAATTGGTTCCAGTCCTGATCTAATTGATGTCACAGCCGACTCCAGCAGCAGCATGATATCTGACCGAGTACACATGGAAGGTCGGAGTAACCTTGACAATGTCGAGATGGCTTATGCCCGACAGGTAAGTCAAATTAGTCAGTAAATATATCAGTTGTGAGCTTATTAAATGTCTCACAGAAACAAGTCAAACTTTTGCACCAGTTGGCTTTACTCAGACAAAGACAAATTTCTTTCAGTCGTCACCGTATAGTAGTGTCCACATTGCAATGTTAATATCTGCCAGTGATAACCTTCAGGACTGATTCAATCAACAACTTTTCTCCTCTGACAACCTTCAGAGAAAGTCCAGGTCATTCCTTGAACATCTAGCAGACTTTGAAATAGAAGATAGTCAATCCTGACTTTGCTAATTTCTTCTTCTGATTGAAATGCATTCATAGGGGTTAGATTTAAGAGTTTATGAAATACGATTCAGTTTTTTTGCGATTAATGTTGAAGAAAAGATTTTCATCTGTCAGATATAATCATTGTAACTGAAAGGTATGCTGCATTGGCCCCAAATATGCTAGATATTCAAATATGGTCACCTTTGGTCAAAATTCTGAAACTGGTTTTATTACAACCTTGGAGGAAATTTTCCTCACTGGGACATTCAGTCATCTTATGTGTTCCTTGAAAATGTCTGAGCGCAATTTGGAGACTATAGACCTCCAGGAAAGTACTTTTTGAAAACTTCTAGCAATTATAGCGTGCTAAAAATTTGGGGCCTATACTGACTACCTTTAAACATCTGTCAGCGATTGCACATGCTGTAAATACATTGATTAACATATATGGGCATTCCAAGGTTACTTTAGTGAAATGGTTTCTATATCTTCTATATATATATTTTTTTATTCTGAGGCAAAAAGGAAGAAATGAGCGATGCAACTATTTTCATATATTTTATATTGATTTTTCTCTGACACATTTCCTTACCACAGGTGTACGTTTATAATGATAGAGTGGTGTCCAGAGGGGTCAGACCTAACCTCGTGGACCTCTTCAAAGAAGCCTGTTTGCAGTTTGAAAATAAAGTAAGTCATTTTATCTTACCTTATAATTAAAAAAAAAGGGAGTATTTCAAAGCAACTTCTCAGTTATTTATTTATTTTTTATTTTGTGTAAAACTCTGAAATGGAATTATTTTTGTGAGTTATTTTCATATTCTTATATTCTGGATGATTAAAGTTAATATCATCTCCATGCTTATCCATTTACCTCGTACAATGGCAGTTTGCTTCACGGTTTGAAAAAAGAAAACAAATTAAGAAGAAATATTAAACTTAATGCTTCTTTTCTGTTGTCTGAAGGAGATCCTTTTTTCCCCTTCTTTTTTGCATGTAGTGTTTTCATCTTCTTGTATATCTGGCTAGTGACTGACACAACCATATCTTGTAGTAGAACAATTAACTTTCTTTGCTTCTCAACGACAGATCCTTGTTTGCTAGATTTGTTTTGAAAGACCATATCTGTACCATTCCTTTCTTCCATAATTTGGAATGTTACAACGACTGGCCTCTTGCTTACTTTGTTTATTTTGGTTGTTATTAAGCGGTGTGAGTTTGCTAGTTTGTTTCTGGTCAGCTAGTGTAGTAGTTGTTTGTGTCTGTTTGTTTTGTTGATCCTTGTTTGCTAGATTTTGTTTTGAATGACCATATCTGTACCGTTCCTTTCTTCCATTTAGAATGTTACAGAGTTATGGACGATGGTTGGTGAGATGTCTTCAGTACCAGCCTGTGAGGGATCTGATGTAGCAGACACCCGTAATACATCCAGGGTACAGGCCAGTCTGATCGCACAAGCAAGGGGTTTCCTTGAAAGCTGGTAATGTTTTAGTCCGTCTTCTCTGTAAGAGTTGTGTGAGGGTTTATAAACCTACCTTTTTTCCAGAAATATCAATGTCAATGTTGGACAGTTAAATAGTGAGATATCAGTCAAGTTAGAAGACATTCAATGTTTCAATTGGTCTTTTCAGTTGTCAGGTGGTAGTTGTTTAATACCCTTCCACATCAGTGCCCAGTGTGACATGAGGTCTAAGGGAAGCTCGTAACTACAGCTACCCTGATCCCCACCCCCTCCAACACCTTCCTCCCACAAAACACAGAATATTACAATAACTAATCATTTTGTCACCATGGAATTGTAATCGAACTTCCTACTACGGATATTACGTCCCATAACCATTGTAAATGCTTCATATTGGATTTCTTTCTCATCCCTTACTTTTTTCAGTTATGTGGAATACATCAGAAACATTGTGAGTTCTAACATGAGGCAGGCCATGTTAGGAGGTATACCAGGAACTTATCCTCTGGTCCAAGCCTTCCTGAAGATCAAATTACCAGTCCAGCTGCCTGGACTAGAGGTATCCATTTAATCCATTATTTGTATATTAATATTAATGAATGGTCCTTCTGCATGGACTAGAGGAATCCATATTATACATTATTGTATATTAACATTAAATTACTATTCCTACTGCCTGAACTAAAGGTTCCCAAGCTCAATATCAACCAACCTATCCAGCTGCCTGGACTAGAGGTATCCAATTTCAATATCAACCAACCTATCCAGCTGCCTGGACTAGAGGTAACCAAGTTATACATTATTGTATATTAATATTAAATTAATCGTCCTACTGCCTATACTAGAGGTACCCAAGCTCAATATCAACCAACCTATCCAGCTGCCTGGACTAGAGGTATCCATGCATTATTGTATATTAATATTAAATTTCTTTCCTCCTGCCTGGACTAGAGGAACCCAAGTTCAATATCAAATTACCATGCCAGCTGTATTGCCTAGTAAATAGGGAATATGATCAATCAATCAATCAGTCAGAGTTTCTTAGTTTGGTTCATTGCAATCTTATCTTGAGTAATCTAGGTAGGTTTGGTACAAGTGTTGACCAAAACACAGATATCTGCTCTCAGATATTTCTGAACAATTATGTGACCTAAATTACAATTTACAAAATTTTCAAAATTAACGGACATGATTTTAACTTTTTGAATAATCCCATTTTCAAATTTTTTTGGTTTCTTCTTGCAGGATGGTGAAGTAGACAATCTTCCGATCTGGCCAATTATTTACTACTGTCTGAGGTGCGGCGATCTGGATGCCATAGCAACAGCTGTACGAAGTGCTTCGTAAGTGGTTCTGTTATCAAACAACTTGTCCTTAACCGACCTGTGTACATACATAGTCTGCGATGACGTGTGTTGCTTTAACTTAGGCTTATCATCACAAATACCTAAAGAACGGTATGGGGTATTGCTAACCTAAAACCTTGCCATTTGGTTTGAAAACAGAGTGGCACCTCCTGTTCAGAGCAAAGATGGACCAAGCCTAGAGTAGTGGTACTTAAAACTCCTGTTTAGTGTTTACCATGGTACTTACACTGTTGGTTAGGAGTGCCATATTATGGGGCTATTAACACCCTTGTATAGTGTGGTAGTTTATCCTGTTTATGGCTGTAGAGGCTCCAGCCTGAGTTGTAGTGGCACACTTTTAGTCAAAGGGCCACATTTTACTGGGATATTGACACTCTTGAATAACTTATTAGCAGGTCATATTTATAGTAGTATAGGCTCTTGATTAGAGAAGGTAGGTGCATCACCTTTAGAGTAACAGTGTCACTTGCAGGGTCAGCAACACTTGAGTTTATTGTAGTAGCACTTCGATTCTAGGGGTAGCAATGCCATCTGTGGTCTTTATCTGCATTCCATATCGTACAGCAGTAACATGCTATAAGTCTACAAGATCCACTGTCTTAGGCCATGTCAATATTTATCGTATAGGCAATAGAAAGTACCCAAATGTTGTCCAAAAAGACACTTTTTAGTCGTTAACGTATCATTCTGCAGTTATGTTCACTCAAGAAAGTCAAGGTTGTGTAAATTCAAATTTTATGATAAACAACCAAATTAGTGACACCAGTATTAAACCAGCATTGTTGCCCTCAAGAAGACAATACAACTTTTGGTAAGAAACCATTGACAGTTTGCTTGTTTCTAAAGTGGCAAAAGTAAGATATATGAAAATAAAACTTCCTCTTGGAGGGCAGATTTGCTACCTTAAAATGATTTGAATCAGTGAAACAGTCATCAAGAAGTTTTAAACAGTTTAGAAAGACACTGTCTCAGATGATAAATAGCTTAAAAATTAATATTTTTTTATGGTAATCTAACTAATATTTTTCCTTTTGATCAACAGACAAGATTTAGGAGAGTTTGAAGAATTTCTACAAGAGTACATGGAGAATGAAGACAGGAGGTAAATTATTTATGAACTTGAAATGTCATTGGAACTGTGACACTTAAAATACCTTTAGAAGAGATTTCGATGCTAGCCAGTACCAAAGTCCCTGTTGACATAGCTTATTTAGCTCGACTTGTCAAGTTTCAATTCAGAAAATGGAACTAAGACTCCAAATTTGCTTTTCTCATGCACTTATTAAGTAATAAAACTTTATAGGTTGGCTTGCTTTTTTCTCTCTTTTCATCCACCCCCCCCCTTTTTTTGCTCTGTTGATTTTTTGTTTTGTTGATTTGTTTTCTTCTTCTTTTCATTCTTTTGGCCTCATTTTCATTCAGAGAATGAAGTGATCAAGTTGTCTCTCAATTATTATTAATGTTATTTCACTGGTAATATTTCTCACATCACCCTTAAAGATTGTCTAGATTCCATGTTGTGTCTCTTCTTGCTATTGTGGTTTGTAAATCTATAACAATGGTACCCTTCGTTTGTTTGTTTCCTCAGGCTCTCTCCAGGAACAGAAACTAAGCTGAGGTTACATTACAGAAGAGCTGTCAGAAACAGTTCTGATCCTTTTAAGAGGTAAGAGAATTTCAATAAATATAAAGAAAATAAATAAACCAGCTTAAAATATAAGTGAACCAGTTTTGTTATTTCACTACTGAGGAAAAGTATGTTGCAAATAGTACCATTATTTCACCTTCAGTTCTGATTTGCTTTGTCTTTTTTGACTAATTTACCGATGGCTTGCCATGGTACATGCTTAGGTAGTGGCAGAGTTGGTTTTCACAACCAGACAGACTTTATGTAATAATCTAATCAGAATTAACAATGAAAACACAGCTAAAATTCTTCATCATTTTTTAAATGTCTGAAAATTTGTTTTTGTTTACTGTATATTTTAATTGTTAAATTCTCTAGTTTAATTTCTTCATATACAATTTGATTTCAGAGCTGTGTACTGCATCATGGGTAAATGTGACGTCAGTGATAACCATGTTGAGATTTGCGACAAGACAGAGGACTATCTTTGGTTAAAGGTGAGATGACCTCTTTTTTTTTATTTATATCATAAAACTGATTCAATTCCCATCAGTCTATGTAGTCACTGGTTACTTTGTGAGGGCATTGTGGTTAAGGCAGTGGACTTGTAATCTAAGGATTACAGGTTCGAGCCCTGGTCAGATCATTGCGTTGTGTCCTTGGGCAAGGCACTTTATCTCCATTGCCTCTCTTCACCCAGGAGTATAAATGGGGACTTGCGAGGTGACTTGTAAATATAGTTGCATGCGCCGGTTTGTGGCTGCACCCTATGGGAAGTCCCCAGTAGACATGTGTCTGTGGTGCCCCAGGAGAGATTGTTTGAATTGTGCACACTTTGGTGTGTAGGTGTGACAAGTTACCAATGACCAGGGTTAAGTACAGCGCGGCGAGACTTTATTGTAAGTTGCGCTATATAAGAACTGAGAATTATTATGATTTATCTGTAATGCATCTTAAAAAGCAAGATTGTTTTTTCTCTGGTCACATTTTGCCATACTAAGACAGTCATTTGCTTACTCCTTAAAACTAAAAGAAAAGATAATTGGAATAGCAGCCTTTGCAGTTAGTAGTGAAGTAGTAGAATTTTTAATTATAATTCTACAAACTTCTTACAAATATGACAGCACAAACTAGTATTAAAAACTGTTTCAGTAGTCAAAATGGTGGAGGTGGTATTATGAAATAAATTGTAAACTAAGTATTATTCATTCATACCAGGATTGCCAGTTACAAAAGGTCACTTATTTACCTGATAAATGCTTAGTTGAATTTCTTCACTTTTAGTGTAGAAGTGCAAAAGCACTTCAACAATGTGTGACGCAAAGGAGTGAACCATTGTAGCAACAGTGAAGAATCTAGTACTCGAATCTTGTATAGCACTTCTGAAGTATCGAAAACATTCCTTACAAAGTACTAAGGTACACTGCTATACATCTTTGCACTTGTTTAGTGGTTTGTCCAGTTTGCATAGTACTTTGCTATGCGATGCCGGATTCATGATTCCCTGAGCAGTGGTGCCTATGGTGCTGAAGAGAGTGTTATGTAATTGTAGGGCAACACCATTCTTGTCACTTCCCCTTCCCCATTCAAACGTGATCTCTACCCCTCTACCCATTTTGTAGCGACAAGAAAAAAACGTCATTTGCAAGCAAAATAAAATAAAACTGTTAGCAAGCAACGGAAAGTAAACTTTTTCAGAGCACAGCACGCGGTTTGGGGCGGGTCTTCAATGCCTTCAACTCTGAATATTTGACGATACTTTAGTCGATCTAATACTGGATAATAATTTCATTCTCTCCCACAGCTCTGCCAGGTGTCCTTTCAGGACAAAACTCCCAGCTCTAGTCCCTCGGACCACCTCTCCTTACAGACCCTCCAGATCACCCTCTGTGAGGAATACGGAGAGTCTCACTTCAGCGCCCATCTCAATCCATTCCTCTATTTCAAAGTCCTCTTCCTGTCAGCTCAATTCGAGGCTGCGATAGAATTCTTGTCGCGGACCGACTCGAATCTACGAAGCCACGCCGTTCACGCAGCCATAGCCCTACATGAGTTAGGGTTGCTCATTCTACCAGAAAATACACAGACACCAATCTGTGAGTATTTCTGCCAGTTTTATGACTGTTCGGATGGAATTGCGGATTTGTCTGACCTAGTCTCCAATAAAGTAAAGTAGGACGATGCATTTCCTTCCCCAGAACCCCCCATATTTTCCTGCCATTCCAACATGAAAAGTTATTACAAACTGTAAAAGAATGAAACTGAATAAAAAATAATGTAAAATAAGTAAATAAGATATAAAAAGGCTTATTTATCCCATGTTACTTTTCTGCAGTTTTGTGTAAAATATTTTTAATATATTCCTAACCCTCATCAGTTTTTATGATATATACAGTTGTACCCAATAAAGACTACACAACTCAGTCTAGAGACAGTGTTAAAAGTCTAGCATGAAGCTAAAGACACTTACCAATATTGTAGTAATGGGATGATGTGGATTCAGCATTTGTTAGAAACAGGTATATAGAAGTACAAGCAAAATACTCAGGTTGCTGCACACTGTAGCCCATGCATTCTCCTATTTCCTTGGCAACACTGTTGATAGTTTCACCAATTTCTTCCTCCATTACAAAAATATTCCGAAGATATTTTTTGATTAAATATACTTGATTAATTTGTTGTAATATTATTGTAAGATTATTTTCAATATATCCTTGTATCCTTTAGTGAGCAGAAATCCAGAAGATCCCAGCCCTATGCAGAGATTAAACTACACTAGAATCATCATTATGTATACAGCTAAGTTTGAGGCAACAGATTCAAGGGAAGCCTTGCAGTATTATTTCCTTCTAAGGTAAGGCTGCCCAATTAAATGGGTGTTTCCTTTATCCAAAACCCATAGATACACCACTCCACACTCATTCATTTATTTAACTATTTTATGCAGCATTTACTCCCAACATCAGTAGAGAATTTGTAAATATTGAACCTTGTGGAAGAAACTTCAACTGTTGTAAGATGCCACCCAGATTATGTATAAATCTTTTGAGATTAATACTGCAGTCACATTTACTGATACTCTGAGAATCTGCCAACTCTCCCTCTTATGGTGGTTAACATATTATTCCTGTGGTTGTATGGCCGCCACCTCAAATTAATTATCCTTTTGTACATCTGGCACTTGTGAGTGTCAGTAGTACTAACATGGGAAAGTGCTATTCCTGTACGATAACAATTCAATCTGTGCACAAAATAGGTTTATCTCGTAAACGAAATAACATACCCATCTTGTCCAGGAACCTTATTAGCTGAAATGTTATTCATACCTGAACCCAGAATCTTAAGCAGCCTTATTGCTGTATTAATTAACGACACAAGGAGTTAAACTGTGAAATGCTTTCTCAAACCTTCAGAAATATTCATGACGCTCACGGAAAGAGCTACTTTGTGAAATGCCTCAGTGAGCTTGTGGTGGAGACCAGAGAGTTTGAAACTTTACTAGGGAGGAGAGAGGCAGATGGGTCTCGGAGACAGGGCGCCATCGATAAATTTGGGGTGGATACTCAGAACGTGATAGAGACAGTGGCAGACGACACAGAGAACAAAGGACTGTTCGAAGAAGCGGTTAAATTGTACGATCTCGGAGGGGTGAGTCTATGGATGGTGTCATTTACTTTGGTATTGTAAATATAAAAATGTGTAAAAGTAAGTTGGCCTGACGTTTCAATCCTAGCAGGATCTTCTTCAAAGGCTAAATGACAAGTAACAGTAACAGAAGGGACAAAAACACACACAGAATACAGACAGGTTAATGAGCATAGTGGACACAAAGAGATAGATGTAAGGGGATTAGTAGACAAAAAATAATAAATAGATAAATATAAAAATAAGAGAATGAAAAATACAAATTAAGATAAATCTTTGGGTAAGAGTATAAAAAAGGTGTTGGTCAGGAGTTGGATGATCGTGAATCGAAAAAAATAGAAAACTAGTGAAATTTTTATACATGATTCATAATTTATATATTGCTCTCTCCTGAAAAAGTGAAATTGAAAAGTAACATGTGTAGAAAATATCTTGAACTTTGCGAGTGAAATACCTTCAAGATGGGTGTACCGTTCTTACATTTGCTCTCTTTTATAATGCGAGAGTTCTCTGTTAACCTTTCATTTTCAGAATGTCAGTAAAGTATTGGAGATAATGAACCGTCTGCTGAGTCCTTTGGTTTCCATGGCGATGACTCCTCAGTCCAAAAGAGATCGCCTTCGGAGGCAAGCAGTCGCCCTTGCGGAGAGGTACCAGATGCAAGCTGTGACTGGAAGCAGGGCCAACACCCGCTCCTTCTATCTCCTCCTCGACCTGATGACCTTCTTCGACCAGTACCACGCTCAGGAACACGACCAGGCTCTAGAAGTAAGTCTTCACCCGTGTCAGACTTGGTTCACATCTTAGGACAACATGCCTGTTGGATGGGGAGGGGGGGCACAGAGTCAATTAGGTGGCCTTGTTAAATGAGACTAAAAATAATGAAGTCTCATGTTCAAAATATACCAAAGCCAAAATGAAGACTTCAATAAGGGGAGCCAGTGATATAGTTGTCATTACACCCAACTGGCTCTTGATATCCCTGCATATGTAACCAACTTTATATTAAATTATTCTTGAAGCCATATTGTGAGGTGGAAACTATTATTGCAAACTAATGAAAATGTAGAGTTCAAAGGATCCTACATAAAGTGATAGCAGGCTAGGTATTATTTCATACCTGTTGATAGTTCAAAGGATCCAACATAAAGTGAT
>KN888033.1:30148-51132 GCA_000934455.1 Apostichopus parvimensis | reverse complement strand
ACTGTTTTTGTCCATCTTTCTTCCTCCTTCTAGTTCTGCTTCTCATGGCTTGGTTGCTAGGCATATTGTACCTCAAGGTGCAATAGTTGCCTTGGTATCATACACTTTAGCTCCTCAAGGTGAGTTATTCTCCAATAGGCAAGTCTAACCTTTCAAGATCAAATGGTCTTTAGTGTAAAAAAGTTAGTGTTGCAGACTTGGCCCAAATTTCTGGAGTTTACAGGGAGTGTTCAAGTTTTTGAGGCAAGCTCACACTCTCCCAATTTTATGTACTAATCTCCCAACAAATTGCATTGTAAAGTGCGATCAGAAATGGTCTGTCGTACAATATTTTAATTAGTTTTGATAGTGGAGAATACTCAGTTTGTTTTTCGGGGCAATAATTTGTATGATAATATTCCTCTACGTGGCAATTAAAACAGCTATTTTATCATTGCAAAACAATGTTTCCCACTTCACAAAACCATAAATAGTAGTGTTCCTTTAATGCTTTCATGTTGCAATAGATGGGTAGTAGTGCTTGTCAATGAACAAACATTAGGCCTTCATGAGACCTACAACACTTTCTAGCAGCTGTAACTTCATTTTGTTTCAAGTTATCTCTTTAGAACTGTTGCATCGTACTATGCACCAGAATATCATATGTTGATGTGGTAGTTTAACATGAAGCTTTGGTGGTCATTAGTGTATTGTTCGACCATTACTAAACATAAACATTAAAGTATGTCATTTCCCTTGAACTTCATCTAAGTCATCCGGGCAGGTTATGATCAGCAAATTTAGTATTTTGTCATGTAAATGTCAACACTTTGCTACAAGTTAAAGCTAAACCAAAATGAGAACTAATTCACAGGTTCATTTTAACACCAAAAGTGTTTCAAAGTGGGATTTTTTTTCTTTTCTTGCTTTACAGGCTCTTTGCCAAATATGATCCAAGAATGCAGAGATGCTGTTGCCTTTTGTGCCAAACGATACCCAAATTCCAGGTAGGAGTTAATTGATTTACCGTCGTCAATTGTATCTTTATTTACGATACCTTCCTTGCACCGACTAGCTTTGGACATATCGTTCATGCTTCCCGTCCATCATGCCCTGTTCATCCGTTCCGTTTAACGATTCACTCACGTCATCTGTATTAATGATGTATTTTATTGTTACATGTATAAGGAGTAGTGAAAAGTACCATCTGTGGACTATGCTAAAATAAGATGGGTTTTCATCTAGGAGAAAGCTATGGTCAGAATGGTCTTCCACATTGTTCAAACTATACAAAATGGAACACTCACCAACTTCCTGGACCTTGGAGGTATTTGTTTGTTGATATATGTATATGAAATGGAGGGTGCATAAGGATGGGGACGATTGCATACCCCTTCTCCCTCTTTCACAATTTACTAGCAAAAGATGGGAAATTCCCCCAATTAGATCCACTTTGTAGGGTTCTGAGAATATGTTGGATTGTGTGGTAAACTTCTCTTAAACCACCAGCACCTCCCCCAATCTTAACAAGTAAATATGAAACATGCAGGCAATATTAAATTTATTAGTAAAGTTTGCCAATGTTGCAGGTACTTTATAAAGCTTTTGAAAAATTCTGTTTGTTTGATAAATTTAACTACCTCATTGAGACTTGTATCTGCTGCTAAATTAATTTTGGATTTGTTTTCATCTTCCCTGTTTGTGTACGGTGCTCCTGGTGATTTTAATATACTAGTTTATGCCAAACCAGTTCCAAGATGTAATTCCAGTATTATTAGATTTATTTGATTGTTCTTTCATTTTAATATTAAAGGGGTGTAGTTGTGGGAGGTCATTCTGCTGGGGGTCAGCTGGCTGCTATGATGCTTGCAACTGATTGGACTACAGAATATGGACTTCCACATGACCTTCTTAAAGGTAAATAACTAAATATTGATTACTTCTAATGGTTCCGTAACTATCAAAACATTATAGTATCAATGTCAAAGAGTAAGTACTATGATATGAGCTGTGGCATAGACAAGAGGTTGGGAAAGGGTAGAAGGGGGGTTGGGGCAGGTGATCAAGGGGGGTGGAGGGCAGCTATCACTTTTAGGTTAAGGTAGAGGTAGTGGAGATATGTGACCAGACAATGTAGTGGGAATACTTGCATTGAATGTTTTGAAGTGGATGAAGTCGGTAACAATTGAGTCTATGAAGCTTAGCAGGTACATGGAGGGGAATAGTGTCACTTCCACCCTACACCCCCTACCCCCCCCCCCCCCAACTAATCTTAGTACCAGTGGGTTCTTTGTCAGGAACAATCCACAGTTGAGATTGTGTAGTTTCCAAATTTGATTGATATTTGAGACTGAGATTGATAAGTTGAGATGGGTAGGTTTTTAAAGACTAATTTAACTTTGTAGATTGTCATATGTAGGGTACTTAAGTGTAAGCTATCAGTTATCGTTATGTTTGTTATTATTACTTCGCTAGGTGCATGTCCTGGTAGTGGATTGTTTGACCTTCGACCGTTGGTAACGACCTACATTAATGAACCGATTGGTCTAAACAGGTGAGACTGCTCATTGCTGAATAATTTACAAAAAGGTTAAAATGCTGTGATAAGGTGACGTCCTCAACTCCAAGGACAGTCCCCAGGACAGGTTTTCATGCAGGACTAAAAGTGTCCCACAAAATTTCCTCAGATTCTATGACCTGTCCCAAGAAAATCATAAATTTGTAGGGCCGTGTTTTATATATATACAAACAATCAGCGTCCAAAGCCTTGTTGGTTACGCTGTCCGCATATGATGGGGGAGTCCCTGGATCGAAAAGATATAACAAAGATTCAGATGTTAACTTCCTGCTGCAAGTCTCAATACATAGAAGTATAGCAAGTACATAATATAATATATCTATACGGTAACGTACAGCACGTTGTCACTCAAGTTTAACGCCTGTGACCTGTGTGACCTTATTTCTTCCTAGCATGGCTGGATGGTCTGTTACCATGGAGACACATTTGAGATGAAGTCAGCCGTGCTAAAAAGAGATAAGATCACATGACCATTTGCGTCCAGTTGTCTGATGATCGCTGATTTTTATCTTAGACTAAAACATTTTACTGCTCATTGAATAATTTCATAGCCTCTTAGTCACATGGAAACTTTTTGGCACTTATTGTTAAATAATGAGATTTAATATCATCCTTGAAATATGAAACCAACAAAACTGAGAGACCCTCAAACTTGCCACCTTCCCTTTTACACATAGTGTATAGGCAACTAACACTTGATGTCAAATTGAGTGTATGAGCAGGAGAGAGGGGTGGGGGGATGTCAGCTTATTGTCACCTTACATTTTAAAAAATGAAACACAGCAGTTGAGATACTAAATGTAGTAACAGTGTGGTAATATCTAAGAAATACAACTCAATATTACTGCTTTATAAAACAACATGTGTTACAAAACAATTCTTAAATTTCTTCTCGCTAATAAACAGCGAGACCGCTTTGGATTGCAGCCCCGTGGCCTACATTCCTGAAATAGTCAAGAACAGCAAACATTGTAAGATACGTTGTATCTATGGCGACGGTGACCCACCAACGTTTGAAATTCAGAACCAACAGTTTACCCAGGTAGGTTTGTGAGATGACAGAATATAAATTGTCCATTCATTAAACCATGTTTTGATAAAGTGAATTCCAGGCATCATTCAATATTTACATCTGTTTTAATTCAGTTGGGTTGCATTGCATGTTTTGTCTTCAACGTCCATAATACACTAGCACACTAACATTTACGTGTAGCATATCGTCTATGGTCGATAAATGTTGCAAGGAATGCTGTTAATTCTCAAGACATACATTGGGACTTACCCTACACTGCTGCTTCCAAAAAGGTTTTCCTTGATTACCCATGTGGTGGTTTCCTTAGGGTTATCCTGAGCCATAAACTGCTAAGAATTAAAATCCATCCAATGCATATCCCCCCCTCCCCCCTCTAGCAATTTATGTAGTAAATTTAACTGTTTTCATCCCAAATTGAGTGCACATTGATTGATAGTTAGTAAACAACAGCACATGCATTTATCAAAGTTTTTGGAAATAAATCACCATTTTGAGGAATTTTTACCGTGGGTGAACACTGTTACAGATCAAATTTAACTTCTGCTATCTGGCTTGCGACCCATCGGAAAAGCTTGGTGGCCCATTCTTACGTCGCTACCCACAGTGTGGGAAGCATTGCTGTAGATCACAACACTGAGGTAGATACACCCAAAATCTAGCCTTGTTTATATGGAAAGGATTGGGCAACTGAAATTATTCTCATTAACTGTTAAAGAAAAATATTCAGTGTTTGTATGGGTCACCATTAAACATGCTATCAGAATGTGGATTTTTTTACCTGCTAGTTCTGACATTTTCAGCATTTTTAGTTTTATTGAAATAGTCAACTATGACGATTGGTACATTCTATTAATAGGGATATAAGTAAGATCTATAAGTATTGCAGTCCTTGACCCAGTCCCTGTATGAACTTTATAATTCACATGAAAATGAAATATTATAACAATAATAATAATACTTGTTATTTCTGATCATTTTTTTTTACAGTTACTGCTAGAAGAGGGTCTTGATATTTCATGCTGTAAACTAAAGAATACTGATCACTTTGAAGTGGTTCAGAACATGTGGGAGGAAAATAATGAAGCAACTGAAGTAAGTGTAACTTCACCTCGGTATATTCTTGACAGAGTATCGTAGCACTTCTTGCCAACAATGGGATTCCAAACAACCAGTGACATCGTTGGTAGCCTGAATCTTGTAATCTTCAAAGTGACCTATATCAAACAAGGACAAGTTACAGTGTCCCTGTTTACATTTTCAGTTTACTAATAATAATGGACATTTATAATGTGCCGGTATCCGTCAAAAAAAGACGCGCATGGCGCAGTGACACGAACAGTGCGACAGCAAAGCAAAAAACAGTAAACATAGTAGGAGACAAAAATGCAAGCAAAAATGGGCAATTAACAATGGACAATTAAACAGTTTTCATCAGATGAGTCTTGAGAGAGCATTTAAAAGAAGCAAGAGATGGACTGTGTTTTACATGTTCTGGAAGACTGTTCCACAGAGAAGGGGCAGCAGCAGCAGCAGCAAAAGGTCTTTTGCCCTATGATCGATTTGAGCGATTTTCACACAGAAGTAATTTATTGTGTGATCTCATCAAACTACGATTTGCGTGATATAGTTGCAGAAGTTTTGACAAGTAGAATTGCGGAGTTCTCCTGTGGATTTTCTTGAAGGAGAGGAGCAGGGGTGAGGGAGAGGAGGCAGGGGTGATGCAGACAGGTCTGAGTAGAATGGGGGATAAGGAGTTAAATAGAGGGCATACTCTCATTTTTCTCATTATACGTAATTAGGAAACTTGAAGGGTGCAAAAATGGGCACAGTGACACCATTGAACTGGCTCATGATGCCTTTTGTCACAGAAGCCACAATACCTGGTAATACCTGGTATACTGTGAAACCGACACACTTGAACGTCTCATCTGGTTATCAGCATGAATATACTCCACGTAAGATCTTTGGCATCCTCTTGGGAGTGAAAGGTACTTCAAGGACCTCTTTATTAACCTTCCTTCCTCTTCTAGCTTATACATTTTTAGCTCTCTTAGGTTATTTCATGATCACCCTCCTGATAGGAATCTCCTTGTACCCTCATGGGTTTCCTTCAAACCGCCTCATATCTGATCCTTCAGTGGTATCTTGGCGATCAGATTCATCTTTCTTGAGGCAATCCCAGTGACCTGATCCCTTGCCAGTACTTTTGGCATTGAAAGAGGCCCTATTCTGTCCACCATGAAGGAAAAGTTTGGTGTCTTGTTTCTGAGAAATTTTTTTTTTTTGCCCCGTTCTTCTTTCAGATAATATTGAAGTTGCTGTTTCCAGAACTGTCCAAAACATGAGCCTTGCCCGACAGAGACGGAAACGACCTTGGCAGCTGATAATAAAGACCTAAATGTTATTGGATTTTTCTCTCTTTGGTAAAAGAAAGAAAAGAAAATTTATTTACAAGTTGTTGCCTTGGAAGATGAAATCAAAAACAGAAGTGTTATTCAGAAACGTAATTGAGTTACATATTATATACACATCGATATGGTCAATTTTATCAACCAGATCAACAAATCATTCCATGTTATAGGATTTGATTTTTAAGTTTTGGTTGAAACAAAAAGCACAGAGTCTGTTCAGTATGACCCACAATTGTTCCCCATAATCCTGACAATTTAAAGTAATGTTCCATTTCATGTTTATTGGATAACTTTTGAATTCATCTTTGGATTATGTCGCTTATTTTCAACCTTTTTTTTAGAACTGACTTTGGCAAAACATTGGGAGTATAAATGTCTCCAGTGTTCAAGATATTTACTACTATGAAATATTTTGAATAATTGAAAGACTCCTATAAAGTAAAAGGACTGGGCTTCTCTGACCAGGTGTGAATGGTGCTGTTTAATATCCATTATTTTGTAAATTGTAAACATTCCAGCTAACAGGAGAGTCATCATTTTTTTTTTGTTCACTACATTTCTTAACTTGCTTTAAACTGTCAACCTCAAAATATGCTTATAAAATGTCCTATATAGTCACTTGTGCTTCCTGTACATTATGTTATCAGAGAGAAGACTAGTTCAGTCTAAATACCTTTGTTTAATTAACTGTATTTATTTAGTCAAATGCAAATTATACTTTATAATCCAGATAGAATTGAAATATGCAGCAAAACCATTGCAAACATAGGTTAAAGAAAAAGAAAAAAATAACTTAATATCCAAGGAAGTGTTAAGTGTAATTAAGACAAATAGATTGGAGAAAATATTGTTGCATAGAATCCAAACTGACAAGCAAAATGCCCTCATCACATGTGACATCATACCCTCATTTTGCAAAAAAAGATGTTTATGTGGTCATTGGAATCCCTGCTTAATACTATTTAATTGGTAAATCCCTTAATAGTGAGGTACACAGAAATCAAAAATAATTTATAACAATAAAAAGAAACCATTTATGATGTAAAAGAGAAATCTTTGTTACTGCTTGATGGTACCCATAATGAAAGCTGCTAAGAACATTTTCTCCTTAAAGACAGTTTAAAGTATCACTTACTTTAATCATTCATAGTTCTTAGTTGTTTGTTACCTATGACTGTTGTTCATTTCTTTTTCTTTGTTGTTTCCTCTATTGTTCTTTCCTCTATTGTTCTTTCCTCTATTGTTGCATGGGGGGAGGGGAGGGGGGACTGCCGGTAGAAGCTATTGCTTATTCAGTCCTCCTCCAACACCTTGATCTAATATAATCCATAATTATCGGTGATATGATCAGGGATTATTAGCTATGCAATGCGAGCTGCTTTGAATAATTGTTAAGACTGTTACAAATGCTGCTCTAATTATTTTCAATGTTTTTAATTTTTTGGGGGAGGGATTAACAATCACACAGCTAATTATGTGAGGGATTAACAATCGCACAGTTATCATTGGTTGACCCCTGTCTCCAGAGTCAAGAATTTCAGTGAAGAATGAGATATTCAAAAAATTACTCCAGAATGTCTGGCCAATGTCATTGAGAATTTAGTAATCATGGGTTTTACAATATGTGGTAGTACATAGGTAAAAAACAGTCATTGTATAGGCAACTCTGCAAGATTTCACCCATCTCTGATAGAGTAACTGCCCTTTTCTAATATTTCTTGGCTTAGTGATATATCCTTAATGAGTTTCCTTGCTTATTATCATGAATGATGTGTTCGTCAATCATGTATAAAGTTTTAATGTTAACCTTTAAAAGCAATAATTGCCATCATTAATGAGTTTGCGTTTTTACTTTGAATCATCATAAACATGAAATCATTTGTAAGTTTTGTGTAATGTTCTGATTTTTTCTGAGGCTGATTTTTTTTTAATCTTTAATGATGAATAACATTCTAGTGTAAATACCATTATGCCTCTGCTTATGCCTTTGCATTTTGCTGCTGACAAATTACTAAGAAATTATGAAAATAAATCTGAAGTTTGGACAAAATTTCTGTTTCAATTCCTTTTGAATTCTTTGACTACTTCAAAGTCTGTATGTATCTTTGTGTATCCTCATATTCTCTTATTGTTTGCCAGTGAAAATGGCAGTAAATTCCTCAAATAAAATAAATTTTTACAATTTAAAATGCAAAAAGCCTTTTCAGGACGACAGTCAACATAACAAGCTGTTATGTTTGTATAAGAGATTGAATTTATTCCTTGAGACGTTAAAATGCAGAAGCCTTTTCAGGACAACGGTCAACATAACAAGCTGTTATGTTTGTTTAAGAGATTGAATTTATGCCTTGGAAGGTATTTCAAAATTGACCAAAATGGCCGAAAGTTTCCATAAAGTACTTTGCCGAAGGTTTTTAACCCTCCAATTTATTCTCAAACATCAGCATTTCTTGATTTAAATCATTTCATTTAAAAAAAAGCACTGGTTTAGAAAAAAAAAAAATTAAAGTTTGAAATTGATTTTAATTTTGAAGGCAACTATACAAACTTTTTCAAAACCATTTATTTAATAAAGATGTCAACGATGACAAAAACACCAAATATGATAATGGGACTGAGGACCAATAGCAATTGTTCACCATTAACATCTTGCACACAAAAATACACATACCCAAAGTTCATTGTTAATGCATGGTATTAATGTTAATGCCACAAATTTTCCATATTTTGAGAAAGAACAAACATCCAACTTTTGTACTCCTCTCTGTTTTCATTCTTCGGGACACGGTGTATTTGGAATAAATTACCTCTTGGAAGTCAGACTGGTCCAAAGTATGAGTAAGTCCATTTAAGAAGAAACTCATAAACATTCTTCATGACTTAAGGCTTTTTGATGCCATTTTTAATTTCTACATTATTTGTCTGTTTATTGGTTGGTTCTTCTTTTCTTTGCACCTTTGCAGATTGGAAATGTGTGAATTATAAATCCTCTATGATTTATTTGTAACAGTTATACCTCCAGTTGACCTACGCTAGCGAGAAATACTTAGTAGCATTCCTTTGGAATTTTCATCGGTCTAGTATCTGAAGTGATCCTAGCAATTGCTAACTGGAATATGTCATTTTTACTAATGAAATGTAAATAGGTACTTTACAAAAAGTTACAAACTTTTGTGTAAAATATTTTTTTTTTTAAATCTTAAACTGGAAGCAAAATGGTCTTGGATTACTAAAAGTAAGCAACAGTGGAATTATAGATGTATTGACAGATTGGTTGGTCAAAATTAACTCATGTTGACAGGTTAATGTTTATGTTAATTTAATGACTGCTGCATATCCTCTATGTACCGCAAGAACCATTTAAACTTAACATACTCATGTTTTCATGACAAACATACCACAGGATCGAAAACATTGAAGGATAAAAAAACCTGATTTGAAATGAGTAAAATCCATATTTTTTTTAATTGTTTGTTTAAAGCATTGAAAATAAAACTTGTGTTTTAATTTTTTATGCAAAAAAAGGCTGAGAAATGCCAACCCTGGCTGGTATTATGACATTTAAAATTCTCTTCCGACAGGGATCCATATTACTCATGTCATTGCTGAAGGTTTTGTTTAGTTATATAGAAGCTGATAAAATGATAAAGTCTAAATAAAACTTTGGTGAGAATGAGGAGGGTTTTTAGTGGTTCACCCCTGAAGGACACTCCATTCCTTGTACCAGGCTACCATGGAGTTGAGGATGGGTGCCCAGATACTGTAGGTACCACAGAAAGAAAGCCCCACCCATAAGGAGGCTTACTGCTGATATCACGATGGTTGGTGTCGGGCTTGCCAAAGGTGGCAGATCCACAAAGTACTGAGAAGATAAAACGCAACAAGCACCAGTTGAATAACTTTTCGACAAGACTGTTTCTCATCAGATTTGTTAAGTTTCAAGATATCGTTAGAATTGAATCATTACTTTAATAATTCTGTAGGAAGAGACAAAATGGAATTATTACATGCAGGTGATAGATACTGTAATGGTTTCATAGTTAGTCTGAGGAAGCCTATAACAGTGTTGTAGTACTCGAAAAGTACTCAGATTGTGCAAAAAGGACTCAGATTAAAGTACTTGTACTCTTCAATTAGTACTTATATACGATTTAAGGTAATTGGTACTCGCTTAAGACAAGTACTTAAAATGTAAAAAAAGAAGAAAAAAAAACAGTTTCTTAAAAACTGACCTTAGAACAGAAATATGCAAGATTTTTCAATCTGGCCTTGCACACTGTACTAGTAGGCTGTAATACTTGGTTCGGATCGTAAGAAGCAGAACTCAGATTATGATACTTGGTACTCGGAAGTATTAGGAACTCAGATAAACATACTTGACTACAATGCTGGCCTGTAAACCAGGCACAAACAGTTTGCTAATTGGTGTTAATACTCAACTATTTCTTTTTCCTAGTGGGGTATATCTTATACAGCTTATAGAAGCATCAATACAACATGTTTGCCAAGATCATTGTGGATTTCTTCAGGTATCTTTAATCAATTTGAATGATTTTATCCAAATTTTCCAAACTTGATAATTATCTGATAACCTTCAATTTAAATTCTGGTTGTAAATAAGGAAATCAGCTTTATGGCATTGTAAATATTTAGATCAAGTTACATCTAAATGATATATCATCGCTCATTCCTGCACCATAGGCTGAATGGCTGAGTTTGTAAGGCCACAGAACTTTTTCTACTGAAGTCAATTCAATGTTCAAATGTCCTTCCAATCAAATTTTTCAAATTTGTTTTTCAATGCCTTTCCTCTTTTGCTAACATGTTGAAAGTGTTTGCATGTGACATGCAACACAGTGAACAGGATTTGTGCTTATTTCGAGCTCACTACTGAAACCACAATGTAGACAATCATGTCTTTGTTTGCAAAACTTCTTGTCAAATGTTGAAAACTTAAATTTCAAATTCTTCTTTTGTCTTGATGCATTCACATGTTAAACACTTATAACTTAACTTTCTTTCTTGAAGAAGATCCTGCTAGGATCTAAACGTCAGGCCAACTTACTTTTACACATTCTCCTACACAAGCTCTCTAGTGGATAAGCAGTTTGCTAACAGTTTTATTTTATTTTAACTTTCTTTCTTGTTATAAAACATGACACAGCTGCTGAAAGGTTAATACTGTAGTTTGTATGTATAGGAATTCTTTAATGAAGGTTAATAGACACCTCTTAATAAAGGTCATCACTGTTGCCCACAAACATAAAACTTAAAACAGTGAAATAAATGATCACCCATTTCAGACTTCAGGAAGCATTTAACTACACCACATGCAAAGCAATTTCCCTGCTGAAATATTTTTATTATCTGTGGTAACATTTTTCAATGTCTGGGAATAAACTGGAATGCTCAGAGCACAGAGAAGAGTCCTTCTTGAAAAACTAGCAATCTGAGTTCGTAATTTGATGACCCTTAATACTTAAAGGCATTGAAGACTCGCCCCAAAACCGCGTGCCGCGCTCTGGAAAAGTTAACTTTCCATTGCTTGCAAGTGACGTTTTGTTCGTGTCGCTACAAAATGCAGACAGTAATGAAACGCGATACCTTAATTGTTATCTTTAGCTGGACCTGAGGTGTCCATCGCTGTATCGTTTGTATGCTGTGCTGTGTGTATTAACCGCAGCTGTATGTACTGACTGTACACTAGTGTCTAATTACCGACGGTAGCAAGCTGTGTTTGTATTTTCTGGGATCGATGGAGGTGTTTAACACTTCTGTTACACCTCATTCGAAACTAGGTCAAATTACCGGCATTAGACGTTTCTTTTTGCGCGAGTCTTCACACCCTTTAAAGGCATTGAAGACTCGCCCCAAACCGCATGCCGAGCTCTGAAAAAGTTAACTTTCTGTTGCTTGCAAGTGAAGTTTTCTTCTTGTCGCTACAAAATGCAGACAGTAATGAAACGTGATACCTTGTTATGATTTATCTGGACCTAAAATGTCCATCGCTGCTATGTACACTGTGTTGTGGGTATTGACCGTAGCTGCATGTACTGACTGTACACTAGTGTCTAATTACCGACGGTAGCAAGCTGTGTGTGTATTTTCTGGGATCGATGGTGGTGTCTAACACTTCTGTTACACCTCATTCGAAACTAGGTCAGATTACCGGCATCAGACGTTTCTTTGTGCACTTGTCTTTACACCCTTTAACATTTGGAAATTAAGTTTTCCTGTTTTTGCAGATTGGTCATGTTAAAATGTTTACATGTTGAGCATGGTATGTTCTCACCAGTTTATGATCATAATAAATCTCAAACAGTTGAATTATTATTATTGAATATAGAAAATAAATGGGTAAATTCTTACCTGAAATTCATCTTGGAGATCGCAGTAAGAAAAACCAGCTGCGACTCTTGCTTTGAAGTGATACAAACCAGAACCCTAAATTATAAACAACAACAAAACTGGTAAAGAAACAATCCAACTAAAATTGTACACATTTAGAACTAAAGCAAAAACCAGTATATATAGTTACATTAAACAAAAATGATTGTCAACACTTGAAGCAATCTATTTAAAGTGGCTCCTTGTATTTTTGGTCAATAATTTCACGAAGCAGAGAGACGATATCTCAAAAATAAATAACACTCTCACAGACACCCTCCCTTACTTATTTTTCACCAATTCGGAAATTAATAAGTGAGTAATTCTTGAATTTAATTTGAATCCCAGCATTTTGTCAACTAGAAAATTTCTCAATATATTATCAATTACAGGTGATGTTTTTTTTTTTTTTTTTAATTTGAAATTTTTAGGTCACTTTTACGAGAGATGTAACAATACTCAGTTACCAGTTACTTACACTGTTATGAGATTTTAGTCCTCAACATAACTCGAAGGCTGCCTCAAAGTTAATTACATAAGACAAATGCATCAAGGAGCCCCAAGGCCGAGGGGGTCCCTCAGCCTCAAGGGTACCCCGAGGTCAAGAAGTTGCTTAGAACACTTCTAGGTAGGAAATAACAACCATCTTATTTCCGGGTTGTGCCTACAAAGCATACTGGGGAGGGGGAAGGGGTGATGGAGGGAGGAAAGAAATGGCGCCTAAGGGTCCCAGATGGTATTAATGGTCATCAGTATTGGCCCCAGGCACTTGCTAGAGTTTTCAAAAGTATTATTGCAGGAGTTTAAGATTCTCCTATATCTACTTATTGAAGTTTGAACATGAGTGACCATTATCTGAACTTCTAGCAAATTTGGAGGCAATATTATTGACCTTTAATCTGCAAGTGGTCATCACTTTATTCCTTCAACTTTACCATATTAAATTTACCAACCTGGGGGTGGTAACGCTTGAGATTAGTCCCAGGCATTATGATTAACCGAGACAGACAGTCAAATGTCGCTGGATAAATGCTTCAAGATGATAGAGAACATATCACATCTTTAAGACTTCAAACTTCAAACCAGTGACTATTTTGTCTCTAGCCAAGTGAGCTTATGGGAATGTCTCAGACTGAATCGGTAATACCCTCAATTATGCTAGAAAGTCTAATAATGGTCACCCCATGCTAAAACTTCAACAACAAGTGCATTTAATACTTCCACCCTGAAAACACATTCCTCTCCCCGAGGAATGTAATCATCTAAATAAACGCTCATGAATATCTGAGAAAACACTTTTGAGTATCCGCTCTTCCGGGAAGTACTTTAAAAACATTTAAGAAATGCTAGCAAGCTGTAAATTTGAGGTAAATTTTTTTTATAATAGTGACCCACGACACAAGTCTTAGATATGTTAGATGAAAATATGTTAGATGAAAATATGTTAGATTAGATGAAGGCTCTTACAGTCAGGGATAGTGATACGGCAGTTGAGTTTAATAACTTCAATTCCTCCAAGGACAATTTTTCCATGTGGTCCAAACTGGGGGTTGAGGGCGCTGTATATAAAGAAAGAATGATATTACAGAAAGGCCTGGGCAGGATACAAGTGTGCGAATCATACTTATAGATTACAAAATGGATTTCCCTTAGTAGGCGAAACACTGAGTATGACTTGGAGAGTCACCAAAAGGGCTAAAAACCAGTTCAGTGGGGTGGGGTGGGGGGGGAGGTTCAGGGAGTTACAAACTTACGGGTCAATACAACGATCTGCTGTCGATTCTGCACATAAGTCGATGACAACACAGAACGTTCAAATTTTCAATATCATCGTACAATTTTGGCATCAGATGAGTGTTAAGTTAGCAAATAATTAATAATGGCATTGACTTTATAAGTATTTGCCGTAGGCAATAATTACTGAAATTCTTAATAAATATTGGCATTTTTCAACAATTTCTGGAGTAGTCACGCTAATAAACTGTATTATTACCAGAGTTCTTGGTAGCAGAATTTTTATTAAAAAGATTGGGGTACACAAGTTCAACATTTTTTTTAAAATACTGTCCTTTCTCCTTGTAAATATAGTAAGTGTGATTAATAAGACCAAACAAAATAAACCCTCTGACAAAGGTTTAACCTGTTTGTCACCATGCATCGCCTTCGGAGAAATGATTGTATTAATATAAATTGAATTTACCTCTGTCCTTGCCAACAGTCTCATGACAATATCCTTGTGGATGTAATCAACTAAACCTCGTTATATAATGGATGTCTTATCCTGAGTCAGGCTTACATGGTTTTTATCATTCCCTAATGGTTTTATTATCCCCTGGTGTTGTGGCTGACCTATGGTCACCTAATGACCGAACATGTTCGGAATCATCCTGCATCCAGGGCTGACTGATATTACATCTTTCCTATAATACGACATGGAAGACCGTTGCTCCATTTGCTGCTATTAATCAAAAGATGTCCCAATTAATCAGGAAATCAAATAAGCTACATTACTATCGAAATCTTGTGACCTTGCTGGTAATATGATAGACAAGGGCAATAGATATCACCATGGTGTACCATGATGTAATAAAGCAAGGCAATCAAGGATAGGATATAAGAGGGGTAGGAGGTGGGAGTGGACATGGGACTGGAGAAGGGTTGGGAGAAGTGGTATGGATAGTGACTGAAGACGGGGTGGGAGCATGGGGGAGGAGGTGGTAACTGGTGGATGGGAGATGGGGAACATAGTGACTGAAAGAGGGGTGAGAGAAGAGGGAAGGAGGTGGCACATGGAGAAGGATTGGAGAAGGGGTACGAAAAGTGGCTTAAGAGGGGTGGGAGCAGGTGGCAGCTGGAGGAAGATTGGAGAAGGGGTACACAAATTTGCTAAAGGAGGGGTGGGAGCAGGGGGAGGAAAAGGCAGCTGGAGGATTGGAGAAGGGGTACGAAAAGTGGCTTAAGAGGGGTGGGAGCAGGTGGCAGCTGGAGGAAGATTGGAGAAGGGGTACAAAAAGTTGCTTAAAGAGGGGTGGGGAGCAGGGGAAGGAGGTGGCAGCTGGAGGAGAGTGTGAGAAAGGGTACAAGTAGTGGCTGAGGAGGTGGAAATGCAAAGGGTAGAAGGAGGGCATGGTAACAATGGTATGAAGAGTGAGAGGGTAGCAGTAGGAGAGAGTAATGGAGGTAAGTATAGGAGTGGATTTGGGGTGTAGGTGGGGGGGGTGGGGGAGTGAAATGAAATGAGTGGTGGAAAGTGAAAGCTAGGGGGAAAGAGAAGAAAATGGCAAAAAAATTAAAGGAGAAGGGAAAGGTCGGAGCATAAGATAAAGGGAGATGGATGAATATCAGAACATGTTCTTGATTGAGATAGCATTCATGGTGTCACTGATTTTTAACTAGTTAATATCGTTGGGTAAGGTGAATGTTGTAAATCCAGTATAAGGAAAACAAACCCAAATGTACCAACATGTCAACAGAGGAGAACTAGGGGTTTATCTTATAAGATTTGGAAGTGGCAGATATTGCTTTGTTGGTTACAATCTCTTCTGGTTCTGATGAGAGTGGAAAGGGAGAGGGGCAACAGCCCTGGGGTCAATTAAGGGGCCATGGGAAATATGGGAAGAAAAATAGCATATTCTCATTGTCATAATATCAAAGAAGAATTCAATAGGAGGTCCTAGTGACATAATTGTCAATGGGAATGCAGCTGGCTCTTGAAGCCTCCATTCAGAAAAATTTTCAATCGATGAATATTTGTTACTTTGAAATAGTTGGGGTTGGAAAGGGGACAGGAAGGAAAAAACATAGCAACAACATTGGCCAAACCAGACTCACAATGAGTTTAGAATTGTGTCTGAGTTGCACACTGTGATATTGGAAGAGCGCCCTCTTCTTTCACTAAAGCAGTCTGAAACGTAGCTGCCTTCTGATTGGAATAGTTTCATCTTTACCAATAATGAATCACCAGTACCAACAAATGAGTGCAGCCACCATTTACAATATACAATATGGCAAGTGTAAACCTCCAGAAATCTACTTTAAAGGTAGTCAGTATAGGCCTCAAATTATGGCATGCTATAATTGCAAGAAGTTTTCAAAAAGTACTTTCCTTGAGGTCTTTACTGTCCAAATTGTTCTCAGACATATTGAAGGAACACACAAGACGACTGAATGTCCCAGTGAGGACAAATTTCCTCAAAGGTTGTAATAAAAAACAGTTTAAGAATTTTGACCAAAGGTGACCATATTTGAATATTTGGGGCTAATACAGCATACCTTTAAAAGAAGAAACAAAAAAATTGATGGCACTAAAAACTTTTGTGGGCAATACTAATAAGCTTTCGCCTGAGTGAGTTTAACTAATTGGTTACCACAACTCAGACTTGATTCTTCCGTTATGATATCTCCTAAGCCTCAACATGTGCTTCTCCCATTCTGTATTATTATATTCAATCATTGGTATTGCACCTGTACCGACAGGGTGATAAAACAATGTCTGATTGGCTAATAGTTTTGGTTTCCAGAAGAGAATGGCTCATACTCGGTTGCTCATCCTCATGTTTCCTGACCACTAATGGCGGAGAGTAGAGGAGATCAACATACGGTCAATTATATCAATTACTTATCCTGTTAATAGCCCTATAGTATATATAAGACAGACATTCCACTCTGACATTGTCTGGGGAACAATAGATTATTGTTTCAAATGTCATATTGGTATATAATTATTACAACTTAGGAGGAAATAATTGAGTTGCTAATAATTACTCTAGTGACAAGAACTGGCAGTTGAAGAGTTAAGAAACTTCATGAATGGTGAAGGTTGTAATTTATGTACACAGGAAAACAGTAGTAGTTTGTAAGAAACAAAGCTGAGTCTTTCTAATCTGCTACATAAATTTGAGCACTAAATTATTCCCCCCCCCCCCCCCCCCCCCCCCCGTAGTTTCATGAAAAATCTTTGTACTTGACATTCTACATCCACCAGCTTAGATTTCTACATAAGTCTCACATCAGTTAATATTTGTCCACCTATATAGTTAAATCATTTTACCATTTTTATCTGGTGATCATTTTCGGTGCCCTTCCTAAGATAGGTGAATTAGGAAATAACATACTTGAAATTGTGACATGATGTGAAACATTCCTAACAATCGAGGTAAAAAATAAAAAAAAAATAAAAAAAATCAGGTTAAGGTTGATGTATAGGTCACATTCCATTGTTAATGCGTGAAAAATCGCTACACCCCCATTGTGACAGTTATACACCTTCTGGGGGTCATAAATATTTCCGTAATGAAATCACAGCATTTTTCCAAGATAAAAGAAAAACTAATGATATATATATGTACCTAAAACTAATGATATATATATATATGTACCTCCTACTTACCTAACCAAGGATAACACATATTTTTCATGCAGAGTTGAATCAGGAAATCAGAATGATGTAATAGGAGGAGTGACCCGCCCACCAAATGATTGAGCACATTACAGGGGGAAATATGTGTGAGAGAGCTGCAACGACTATATGAAACTTAAGGTAAATAAACAATGTTCAGGTGGAGTTGTGTTGAAATGCCTGCCTTGAACAATGAAATAGCTCCATGCTTGAACCTTAAAAAAAGGTCTTTTACCTTTTTTTTTATCACTGCTAGGGGGACTATCATTTTTTTGGATTCCGTGCTGGACATCACATGCAAGCTTTTAAGGAATACCTCCTCAAGGTACTTAATTTGGAGAAAAAACAGCCTGTAAAAAAACGGAGCTGGTGTGATTGCATTGAGGTGGGTGTAGAACACTATTTCATTGCATGTACACACATAACTCTAAAACTGTCACAATGTTCTGCTCAGTTTATTAATGAAATGACAAAAGTTCAGTCAACTAACCGGTAGCTTCAAAGTCGATCCTATCATTGATTTCAGTGAGGGTTATTGCCAGTGGTTCCTCCACAGGAATATCGTCCCTCTCGGCCTCCCTGATCACAAACTTCAAGGTCACTTTGCCAGGGTGGATGAGTCTATGAGCCTTTATACGGTGGATTTAAGGTTGGGACAAAAATTCAAGATGGATGCATGAAAATGATTTAAGCAAATACGTATGATAATAAATTTATGCTAAAATAATAAATATGTAAATAAATCATGTTCTTGTATCACTGAGATGCTCTTGAAAAGTACCTGGCATTTCCTCTCCCCATTTCCATTCCCACCTCCCCCCTCCCCATGAAAAATGAAAGCATATTCACCTTGATTAAGTCTGAGCTCAACTATCATTTGAAGTCTTAAGTTTGTTCTTGTCCTTGGCGTACAACTAGAGATGTTTTTACAAATGTCTTTAATACTACAGATGAACTTACCATGTGGACAAGTTAATATTTAACTACTTTCATCATCAGTAACATTTGATTAATAGAGCATAAGAGAATGGTAAAGAATCCATTACATACACAGTACACAAAATGTCATCAATATGGCGGCAGATATCTAGCTCCTTCTTTCATTAGTAGTTGCCATTTCTTAACATATTGAGTTGGTGTTTTTGTTATCACCAGTTTGGGATTCACTTACTCTTTCTCTGCAATCAGAATTCTTGGCCAGAGAAGAAAGTTTCAACTCTGTAGTACAACCACACTCTTCTCGAGACATCTTTCCTAAACACTGCTTGAAATATCCCGAAGTCTATTTATGGCAAGAAAATGAAAATTAATTGAGATAAAACTTCTGGGCAACCAATCTATCATGATGGTGCAAGAAGGGATACAAAGATGGACCCACCCATCCCACCTCTGATATAAATGTTAGCACCCACTGACAATTACAATTATGCTTTATAAACTACAAGCACACTAATATGCATTGCAGTCCAGGTATGGAACCAACTACCATGCAGTTGGAGTCATGTGCCATGTTACCTGAAAGTTAAATGACTAAAAAAAAGGAAAAAGAGGTGGTGCAGGTTTTATTTATGATTTGATTTGATTTATTTCCCATTTTCATGCAGATATTACAATGTTTACGATGAAAAGACATATAACAATCGATAATAAAATGGTGGAAAAGGTTGATACACTTGTTAAGGAATTATCTAAATAATGCTTCTCACAATAAGAGACAGACTGGGAGATGAATTGATACCTGCTCTGTGACCCAGGGAGGAAAGGTGGCCAAATTCTCTTTTCCTTGTTCTAGTAAATTAGCATTGTTTGTCATCCAGTTTACTGTGCTGGCAATTCAAGGAGAGCAATGATTGGACAAACACAAAACTATACCTGTGGTGTAGGGTTAAATTTTGTTTTTCTCACTGTTCTCAAGAACGTTGCTACAATTGTGTGGCGAGAATGTTGTAAGAATGTTGTAAGAATGTTGCTACATGCTGTGTATGGAATGACGGACACATACCTTTGAAATTTCGTAATGTTCTCGTGGCCGATTGGCGTTAGGATCTGCGTTGTAGATGTGTTCACTGGTGGGTATTTGCTTGCCTCTGGTGCTGGGAGGACGGTAATTCACCTAGAAATGAGAAATTGGGTCATACACCCAAATAGTCACACATCCATCCAAATGTTCAGCTTTAAAAGATCGTGATATGTTTTAGACCCTGACAAAAAATCAGTTCGGTTTGTATCTCCATACCACTCTTGATTTTTGGAGAAAATGAACCTTTAAACATCTGAGATTTGTCAATGAATGTAGCTGGACTCTTGAGCAAGTCTAAAATACAGCACAGACCTTATTATTTCCTTTGCTTGAGGCGGTATTTGTAATGTTTGCTGCAACTGGGTCAATGGTCATCATTATTAACTACCCCCAAATATGCTAGAGAAGTCAATATCTTTGCTCAAATTTTAAGAAGCATTTTCACCGCCACTGAAAAAGGTAATTACCACCAATCAGATATTTAACTGTCTATTAATTATAATACTCCTCAATGGCTGGGAATAATTTTGATGATCAGAGGCCTCATCTCATGATTAATTTTAGCAAATTTTTAGCATGCTATTTTGACAGCTAGTGGAACTATATCAACAAGCATTCACAAAATGACAGACCTCAGATGAGAGTTTTCTTTCTTTAAAGCATATGACAATCTCAATCAGACCAAGATTTTGCTTGCCAATTATTTCCATAAAAAAAAGATAGAAATATTTGGTTGGGTTTGTTATTTTTCCCAAGTGAATTAAACCCTGACTATATAACGAGTAAAATATAACGTACCGGTAAGTCCTGCAAGAGAGGCCTGTTTAACTGGTCCTTTGGATGACCATAGAGAAAGACATGATCACTGAATAGAGGGCTGTAGATGAAATGAAGGTGTTTGGAAGGGGGGCAGCTGCAATGGAAAGTTAAAGTGAGAGAGGTGTCCTTACATCCCATGGAAGCAGCTGATATGGAGATCGTCAGAGCTGTAGTCCACTAGAGCAGGCAATAAATTAAAAAAAAACACATTACCAAAGTGCCAAAAACTGCAGAAAAATGGTAGTATAGAGTGGAATATACTATTAAACATTTTGGTTTCATTTGACAAATATGCTAACTTTAATATGTGCAAAGTGAAAGAAGGGTGGGGGAGGGAAAGGGGATCATGAATGGGGTCC
>KN888033.1:0-14058 GCA_000934455.1 Apostichopus parvimensis | reverse complement strand
CTCCGATAGTGTAAAGCAGTACTAGAAAGCAAATAAAATTAAAAACTACCCATTGTATAAGGAATCTAAGCCGATGACCCATTTTTTCATCGACTTTTTGGAGCAGAATTGTCTAAGTATGCTCTGCTAATATATACATACGGTCAGAATTCTAGATATGTGTCCATCTTCAGGGTCACCTGTGTGCATACCGCCCGGAACACACCATGTGGTTTGTTAAACACAAGATCGTTATGGAGCTACCAGGTGTGAATGGCGGAGGAAGGACAATGGTCACCTACGGAGACTCATGTTGCATAACAAACAGAACGTGCTGTGCCGCCGTTAATTCAACTCTGAGAGACAGGCGGGACTTGTCGAGGGTCTGCGTACAATTTTCATTTCATTTTCATGGATTAAGTTCAAAAGGGAAAGACTAGAATCTCCGACAACTTGAATTGCAACTCAAACTCGATAACCACAGAATTTATTAAAAGAGGATGTATGACAGTTCAGTAATAAATACATAGCACTTTTCGATGTAGGGGTTGATTTTTTAAATTTGATTTTTTTTATCAATTCTGTGATGCCGTTGAATACTGCAATCCCATATACGTCCTATGCAGGTCATCAGCCTTGTCGTATAACTCAATTTCCTTTACAACTGATGAAGTTATACACGAAAATTTTTCCTCCAAGTTTCCCAATATGCTTCAGGGGAGATCATGGATTTTAAAATGGAAGGGGTGCGGCTAATTGTGAGATCGTTTGATAGCTAACTCCATTATAACATGATATTGTTAACACTTAGGAGTATTAGCTCAGTGGTTAACGCGGTGCCTTCCAATCATAAGGTCCCCGGTTCGAGTCACTCTAAGATTAATGTATGTCTTCCAGTTACAGAGTTGTTCACAATTGACAATTCATGATCATGGACGTTAAATATGAATGTAAGAGACTGATTTCGGTCAGCTTGCGGCTTTGATAAGCCAATGAGGTTTCTTCACGAGTTCCTGCTTGCAGGAGGATCTTAAGTACATACATACATTCAGGGACGTAGCTAAGGCCTGATGATTGGGGGGGGTGCAGTGGCTGAAATTCCAACTGGATTATGGGGCAAAGTTTTTGCTTATGTTGATGGCACTTTTAAGCTTCCGTAGATTAGCATTGAGTTTTTAATTGTATACCATAGAGACAATGTCTATCCCAATGACGTAGCCAGGAATTTGAAAGGGGGAGCACTTTTTGCGATTGATATGGGGGAGGGGTCTAAGGGGAGGGGGTGACCTCCCTATTTTTGAACAATTGAAGGTCCTTAGATGCGATCTGGTGCAATTTTTTGCCAGTTTCATCATTATCATATGATATCATATTATCAGCAGATTTTGTTTCCTGTTTGAATTCTTTAACATGTTCTTTTACATAATATATCAGAAAGACAAACATAGTGCTCTTTTACAATTTTTCCAGAAGGATGATTCTTGTTTATTGTCCAATGTCTGGACATTTGACGAACTTAACTGATGGACAATATAAACCTTCATATTTTGTAAGACAGCCAGATTTGCAGTGGCCTAATAAAAATATCGTTATCGCCGTGTATTAGCAGTGTAATAATTATTTATAGGAAGTGCATATCACGTACGATTGCTAGCTTAGCTTCATAACATGCTGTTCATGCAACAACTTAGGAAGAATCATAGAAAGGATGAGAACGAACGTTGTTGACGTTGTTGTGCATACGGTTCGTGACATTCCATCGAGTGAGGTTAGGTAGGCAAATGTATTTTATTACGCAGTGGCCAACTGCAGGTTTGAAATAGGCTATAGGCTAAATTTAGCTTTTGAATCAGTAGGCCTGAATGTTATTACAATTATAATCGAGTTAACGGAGCTGACGAGTATTCAAGATCAAAAGAGCACTGACAAAATACCATGCTAAAAAAACAACAGTTTTTAAACATTTTTTCGACACTCAAAGGGGGGAGCAGTCACTCCCCTGCTCCCCCTGGCTACGTCCCTGTATATCCTGAACTTACTTGAAGCTAGCGAACAGGGTCGACCCACCCAATAGCAAAATTAATACAAAAATTATCCGAATTGAAGCTGGCGAACGTTGTATTTTTTTTAGAGTATTCAAAATCATATGAAGTTTTGTATGGTGGAGTATAAGGATCACGAGATACAATTTCTCACGAGGAAAACGTGGTAAATATGACTGATTAAAGGTCAATTTTGATCAAAAATTTTATGTCACTCACAAATTACAAGAACATATGAAAATAAGAGTGCGACAGTCAGAAAAATTAGAGTGCGACAGTCGGAAATTCCGAATTGAAGCTGGCGACAGTCGGAAATTCCGACAGTCGGAAATTCCGACTGTCGCACTCAAATTTTCCAACTATCGTCATTTTTACCAAGATTGGGGGGTGGCGACGTCCCTGCATACATTGTGCACTCTGAGGTATACTTAGGCTGTAAATAAGGCCTACGTGCAAGGTCGTGATTATAACAACTTTTAATCTTTCATGTGGGGTTGAATCTTCACCTGCGCTTTATGGACGTTTTTAATTCTGATATGAAAGACAGTCAGGGTGATGATATGTTGAAGATCAAATCAAAATTCGCTAATCAAAGCCTGTTATCCTTTACATGGCAAAATGATCTACTATGATGATGCCTGACTTTAGAATTGGTGCATTTGGGATTAAGTTTGTTGATCAAGCAGAGGAAGCTTTTTCTGAAGAAGCTTGATATTTTAAGTCATTTCAAAACTTGCTGCAACCTGCTGCTGTTCTCCTCTTCTCCCTCCCTTCCTCCTTCCTCCCTCCCTCCCTGCCTCCTTCCCTCTATAAATGTCCTCCAGGTAGACCCTCCTCTACCTAAACTTATTTCATCTATCTTGCTAACAAATAATCTTTCATTTGCAAACTCACAGAGATTTGTAAGCTATTAAATATTTATTAAATGTTTAATCCAAAACAGAAAATTCTGTGTCCCACAGATTTCAAGTAAATACATTTATTTTTTGCATTGTCATACCTTTGATGACATTTTTGCTTGATGCCTTTATTATTCCTGGTGGGATTTCGGTGGAACTAAAATGTCACAGAGACAACGCTTGATGAAGCCGAACAACGTAGACGGAGGTTTTCTATCCGTTGATTTTGCACGCGTGGTTCGATAGGACCACGATGAAATATCGTTGCAGGGCAAAACTAAGAGCATGAAAAAACTGTGACATACAGGGGCTTACCGTGGCTTTCAGGGATTTACAGCGGCTTTCTGGGGTATATGGCTTCTTTATGCTACTTAGGATTACCGCTACGAGAGCACATACCACACCACTCTGAACTAGGAGAGGAATAAAGCATGTTACTCACATAAAACGTAATTATGCAAACCAGGGAGGCAGGTGTAAAAGGTCACACCATAAACACCTAAACACCACTGGGCAAGGGAAGCAGTGACCTTTGCCCGACCTCGACCCAACGGAAATTTCCCTTTCAACCATGCTTAGGAAGAAAAACATCGGGCAAAGATGACATAAACTGACAAATTGTATTACTAGCTACTATCTCTCCATTAAGATCCCTCTATATGATATATCACCAGATTGAGCTAAAGTCAAGTCAACATGCAGCTATATAGGCAGTGGCGGAGCGTCCATACAGTCAGGGAGGGCGGATGCCCCCCCTGACGGACTCAAGTGGACTGCTGGCGCCCTCTTCAGCTTTTTACCACTTTTTACTTATTCGCGATTATTGACTTTTTATTGCGCTCTCATCTACTTATTGACATTTGTCACATTATCTGCAAATTAACAAGGCCCAGAAAGGGTCATTTCCGGCGATCTAGGGAGTATCTTTACTCAAAAAATTTCTGTACGCTTGGCGCTCCGCTTAGATAGTGTCGAAAGCGCCCCTACAGACCATTCTCGCCCCCCCGACCAATACTCCTAGCTCCACCACTGTATATAGGGTAAACAAATGGGTTACTGAATTGATTGGTTTTTGCAAGGGCTAACAGACATAATTTCCAAACTAATTTTATAACAATGATTACCACTGCAGGTATCATAACCACAAGAATGCAACCTCAGTCCAAAGTTTTGATTTTAAATGACAAGGTCAAGCATTTTCTGTCAAGGAACAACCAGTAAATCTAAGACTTACCTTTCGTCTATGACCGATTGAATAATCGCTGTTCCATCGGTAGTAACTACTTGAAAACCTGCGTGTTCTGGTCTAAACTGAAATTGTGAGGAATGACTTAATCCTGCTGTGCAAACTTCATTGTTGATGACGATGAGAAGGTTCTGGTTGTAGGAGAGAAAACAAGCAATGTATGGGCATAGGCGTAGGAGCCCAACTTGATTTGGGGGGGCTGTAACGACTTGCCCAAAAATTATAACCAAAATTTTTCGCGAGCTCCGCGCCCGTTCAACATGTTAACGTGCATATCATATAGGCATGCATCGGTTATTACATTGCATGCCAATAATATACAATCATTTGCCGTGTTATCACCCTTCCATATTGGTTAGAATTATTGGGGAAGTCGTTACAATAATAATGATAATAATAATATCAGTTTAACCATTGAAAAACACATTGCAAATTATATTTCTTTCAGTAGGTGCCCAAAAATTCACAGCATATTGCCCGAATTTTCACAAATTTTTTGGGTTGGGGGCTGCAGCCCAGCCCCCCAGCCCCCCCCACCTCCTACGCCTATGTGTATGGGTATCCTGCATGTATATTGTCATATATACGTCCTACAGATCTTCCTTAGTACATCAACTGCCTTGGAAATCTACATAACGCAAGTTGTCTGCATTCTAGGCCCTCATCTGTTTGTAAAATGTTCTGTGAGGGTGCGAGCGGACACAAATCTTTTTAAGAGTATCTATGCGAATGTGCTGCAATCCTATGCTAAGTGGCCAAACCTGTTACAAAGCGGTAACAGGGTTTTCAAAGTTTCAAACTTTCGCTCATCCCACCAGATTCACCCGATGCACACAATATAGTACTACGATCTGTCATACACTGTGGATTACATTTCCTTGCCTATAAGGATATAATCAACTGCTAATTAGCCTAATAGCTTTCACCCCAGCAGAATTTTATATTTAAATTAGGCTATATACCTACAGGGGTATCTGTTGTGAAAGGGCTGCAATCCTTTGCTACATGGCCATATTTGTCTTTAAGTGGTAACAGGGTTTTTTTGAAGTTGGAAATCATTTGTGGTGGAGATTATAAATGCCAAAAATGTATTTCGATTTTGTGGTAATTAATATATATGTGGGTAGCTTTTTACATGTGTTAATTAGGAATGTACCTGATCCAATGTTTGAATCCGGCCTATCTCTCATAAGTTTTTCGATGCTTTTCATAACTTAAATTCTACACAATGTAAACAGTAGCTCAACTAGTAGAGTTTCGTTGCAAAAAATGAAGCCTTTTTTCAAAAGATTTATATTTTTTATCTATTTTTTTATTTGTGGTTTATACAATAATATGTAAAAACATCCAGGCTACAAATTGTTGGGGTTTGAATTAAATTCATTAATTACTTTTCATTTATTACTTCCTGATTAAACCTACACTTTTGGGAAAAGACTCAAGAAAGTTGTCTCCGTTGCAATTTCTCAATTGCTTATAAATCTTGTAGTACTACCTAGCTTTGGAAATATTGTGAAACAAATGTAAAAAGCCTGCCTTGAGAATAAGTGGTGGGGGCACCCAATAAAATGGAAACAAAATCAACAAGAATTCAATTATTTCTTCATTAATCTTCTTTTTACTATTATTAATCTTTCTCTCATTGTTTACTGGAACCTTTTGTTGAGTAAAGCTGATATCAAAAAAAAGTTTAGCAACTTCAACATTCTAAATTTTCCAACCGCCTTGATAAACCTTGGTAAATTTTTGAATAACAAAATTCCATAACAGTGCAAATGCAATTCTTTGCTTGTGTGCAGTAGTTGGCATTCCAAATAAGGAAGAAACTAAATGTAAAATGAAAATTTCATGTTGATCTTTTCATGATATTCGTACTCAATTAAAAGATTTAAACTGGACCTATAGATCATCTGCTACATAATAGTATATTTTGGTGCAAGATTTTGGAAAGGTATATCTAAATTTGATCAAATTTACTTATTTTTGAGAAGAAAAAATATTCAGTACCACACACACACACAAAGGAGCTAAATTGGTAATTCTTGAAAATTTTGAAGGAATCGACTAAATGGTTTGGGTTTAAGATTAATTTGTCTGTGACAGTTATTGAGAGAGGTGTCAACGTGAGGGGCCGGAAATTAACTGTGTCACCTATTTATGTATTTATTTCACGTTCCTTGGCGACCGATGGCAATCTTCTGGCAAACCGTGGTAGGATTTCACATTCTGCCATCCAAGACAATAAATGTCATGGATAGATACGTGCAGAAGAGTTCTTGGGAATTGGACTGGATGGAGTTTCCCGGATACTAACTCATCCAATCACAGTTTCCTGATTTCCTAATGAGCTTTGGCTGTGACTAAGTATGAGATGGGCGGGTAGGTGAAGAGTGGAACGGAATGTATTAATTTGAACGTTATTTCCACCTTGGCCGGCGTAGCTAATTCTGAATGATCTTAGTTAAATAAACTGCCTTTAGGCCTCGTAACATGCACCTTTTGTCATAGCCTACTTTAAGGGGAGAGGAAAGAGAGGGGTGGGGGGAGGGAGGTGAGGGAGGAGGAAAGAGGGAAAAAAATAACATAAATTTGTAAATGACCACCCAGTCTTAAGTTAATAAAGGATGATTCTAGAAACAGAATCAATTTTGAAATTTTACAGTTCTTGGGAAACAGCATTCTTAAATGCAAGTTAAGATACCATATAAAAAATTAATTAATTAATTGATAAATAATGTGTCAATTGCCTTTAGAAATTCAAATACACTACCTAAAACAGTTTTACCCAAAGAGGATGAATTAAAAATTCTTTTTTTGCTTATTAACATTGATGTTTAACATACTTTATGCATTTCATTGTCATTTATATATTTTAATTTGTTATACTTTCTAACTTTTTGTCATTTTTCTATTTCCTTTTAATAAATAGAAAGGCAAGGAAACATGGTCATAATCTGAGAAAAGTGATAACAAATACAGAAAAAACTTTGAACTTAAATTATCTTTTAAGATCAACAGGTACTCATTTCATAAATTAGATTAAAATATTTCCCACGTGCAGATTAATGTTATGTAGATTAGAGAGCTGAAGGGTATGTAGAACATTTACTAATAACTAAGAAATACAACATGTCACTCAGATGTTAACACTGGGGATGCATCTAAAAACCGTTCAAACTGAATTATCAGGCCGTATAATGAAACAACATTCGTATGCACTTCCAGACACACTTACAAGAAAATCATATTTTGTGTTTTTCTATTATTATATTTTTTAATATAAATGCCCAGAATAACCTCTTCAGAAGATGTTAATTTGTGGTCATTCTGAGCAATTTGTTCACTTTTATTATTTTTCTCATTTTCATTTTCTCTTGGAAATCTGTCTGGTCTGGTTTGATTCCGTAAAAAGGGACTGTTAGCTCAGTGGTTAATGCAGTGCCTTTCAATCATAAGGTCCCGAGTTCGAGTCACTCCAAGATTAATGTATGTCGTCCAGTTACAGAGTTGTTGACAACTGACAATTCATAATCATGGACGTTAAATATGAATCTAAGAGATTGACTTCGGTCAGCTTGCGACTTTGATAAGCCAATGATGGCTTCTTTGCAATTCCTGCTTGCAGGAGGATCTAAAATACATACATACATACACATATACATACAAAAGATCCATGCAAATCTGGTTCCAGCCGGAACAGGTCCATCCCTGATAAGCACATGTAAAAAGCTACCCACATGTGAATTAGTTACCATGAAATATACAGAAATATATTTTGTGCAATTATAACCTCCAACACAGATGATTTCCAACTTCAAAAAACCCTGTTACCACTTTGAAACAAATATGGCCACTTGGCATAGCATTGCAGCCCTTTCAACACAGATACCCCTGTATATAGGTATAGCCTTTAATTTACATATAAAATTTTGCCAGGGTAAAGCTATTAGGCTAATTAGCAGCTGATTATACCCTTATAGGCAAGGAAATGTAATCCACCATTTTATGTCAGATCTTTGCACTATAGTGTGTGCATCGGGTGAATCTGGTGGGATGTAGAAAAGTTGTTGAAGAATAAGGTTTGTGGGGGGAGTATGTATAAGGATAAGATCTTTTAAAGTATCGTTTGTGTATTTCATTTCCAATTCATCTGTAGCTGGTGTAACCAGAGTTCAGTTTGACCTCATCGATTTTTTGTACAACAATAATACATGGCTCTGGTATAGTTTCCTCTTCTCCCATCAGATCTGGCTACTTACACACTCCTCAATGTTATATGTTTTGTTAACATGTCCGAGCCGCCCACGACTAGAATGCTGCCAATATTAATCTCATTTTTAATGTTCTATGAATAGCCACAGTAATAAGGCGAGAGAACACTTACAACTTGAGCAGTAATAATCGTATTTATGAAGACAAACGTCGTCGTGGGAAGGTCAAACAGGTACGTGGGTGTATCAAAGCAAAAAAACAACTTTTGTTTCATTTTTTGTGGGGGTTTGGCGGAAAGCCTTTATTTACTATGACGTCGTGATTTATAAGCAGAGCTTGACAACGTTTAAACATTGCATGTCAGTGGTGCAATGATGGGTCATCACCTCCTGCAAGACATGATCATGTTATTGTTTTTAGAGACGAGATGATAGCTAATAGTTCTAAGGGGGATATCTCAACAGTGAAGTGCAATGTAACTCCATGAGTGGCAACTGTAAAACACAAAGAGGACTTGACCCATGGTAAACCTGTTACCTGAGATCTGAGTGGTTCAGCTTCTAATCAGCAAAATACACAAAGCTGGGACGACGGGTTTAGAGCCGATGGAAACTATTTCTAATCATGTAATCTCAAAGCCGTTCGGCGTCTCTGCGGAAAAATGCTGAAACTTGATTCAAAAAACGATATTCAAAATGTCTTTTTCCATTACTTTAACCTCCTCTATCTCCTTGTGATGATGCTTAAAGATTGATAACATGAAACCAGGAATTTCTTTTTTTACGGTAAAAAAGACTTACTTCTGCCGGTGAAACATGCTCTGAGTAAGATCTGGTGTCAAATATTTCCCACTGAGTAGCTGTTAAGAGAAACTGACTGTCATTTTGAGTTTTCGGCAGAGAAGGATGGTTGAGGACTCCGACAGCCTCAGTAGCATTCCGAGTAGTCAATATAAGTATGGACAACCATGAAGATCTAGAGAGGATGGTCTTGCCAGCATCCTTGGTGTCCCAGCCTGTTCAGCGAAACCAAAAAAGGTTTGGATTTTTTGTTGGGGGGTCCTTGATATGGTGTATCACCTAGTACCATCCTAGTAGTATGAGTACAACAGCATGAATATATGAGGAGAACAAATAGAATTGCCCTTGGAAATGAGTACACGGATGAGTACAAGGCTTTCATTAAGTCTTTATTGGTCTCCCTCTGCACTAATATCTACACTGGAAGATTTCATAAGTACCACAAAAGGAGTACAAATAGACAAGGGCTAGTACATGTACAGGGAACAAGACTAAAATACTAGTATCCGTACCTATGCTCACTACAGGGTACTCACAAAGTATGGGATCCATCTTGTTAATTAGTACACAGCTGTGCAATATGACCCAATGGGTAATTGTACTCACCACTCAATACAGGATACCTACATATGTAGTATAGGACCCATCTGTTAACTTGTACACAGCTATGCAATATGACTGGATGACCCCAAGGGAGAGAATTAATTGTACTCACCACTCAATACAGGGTACCCACATATGAAGTATAGGACCAATTTGTTAACTTGTACACAGCTATGCAATATGACCGGATGACCCAATGGGAGGGAGTTAATTGTACTCACCCCTCAATACAGGGTACCCACATATGAAGTTTATGACCCATCTGTTAACTTGTACACAACTATGCAATATGACCCAATGGAAAGAGTTAATTGTACTCAACACAGGGTACCCATGTGTAAAGTATGGGATCCATCAATTAACACAAGACTGCTGTGGTATTGTTTTATGAAATCCTACACAAGCATACATTTGTATACCATGATCCTGATTCTATATGTTTGGAATTGTGATCATCAAAACCGAAAACTTGAAGATTATTATAGCTGATTCTGTTAACAATATTTGAAATATTTTATAGAAGGCAAATCTGGCAAAATTTTGGAAAGTTAGTCACATGTAAAATATGAACACTACATTATTTTCTGATTCATTTTAGGAGAAAAGGTAAATGCAGAGAATGTTCTTATAAAAACATCAAAAGGACACAAATTTACATTATTAGAATATTATTTAGCAAACTTTTGAAATAGAAAAAGAAATATCAAACTTTGATATACTATGATCTTCAGAAACTGGTAATGTATAAAATGATTGCAACAATACTTGACATCTCACAAAGTCAATAGCAAATATGCTTCTTCGACCCTAAATATCAAAGAGTATTGTAATGCCCCACCCCTCCCACCCCTTTTCAAAGTTGTTTACAAGGCATGGTTGACATCTATCGTCTTACCACAAGCAAGGCACTCACTCTTATTATTTCTGAAGATATACCCCCCCCCCCCAGATCCATTTACAAATTAGTCCTTTATCTTACCCTGTGTGGCATTATTCCTACAGTGCAGAACCATCTTTGAAGGAGAGGGTGAGTGTACGGTGACTTCTACACAATCGATGAGAAAAGAGAATAAAGAAGTGAAGAGACAAATATAAGTAACAGAGACAAATAAAATTAAAACACTTATGGAGTGTTAGCTCAGTGGTTAACGCCGGTGCCTTTCAATCATAAGGTCCTGAGTTCGAGTCACTCCAAGATTAATGTATGTCGTCCAGTTACAGAGTTGTTGACAATTGACAATTCATAATCATGGTCGTTAAATATGAATGTAAGAGACTGACTTCGGTCAGCTTGCGGCTTTGATAAGCCAACGATGGCTTCTTCCCGAGTATCTAAGGAGTATTCAGGAGGATCTAAAATACATACATACATACAAAACATAAAAAGAACTTGTCGTAAGTGGAAATCAAGAAACTGGATGAAACAAATAACTTTTGTTAGCAAAAATGCTTCTCATCAGGAGAAAATACAAGAAATGTTCTTTACATATGGAGGGAAACAAAGATAAACTCAAATAAGGAAATAACAAACAAAGTACTTCCTATTTGGAAACAAAGAAAAGTATCTTGTGAAGAACACAAACCAAATATTTTCTCATAAATTAAATACCGCTCATATTAAAGGAAACACTTCTTTAGATTAAGAAAGAAACAAAGAAACTCTACTTAAAAGGAAACTAACAATAAAAAATCTTGCCTTTTAGGAAAAAAATAAAGAAATAATTTCTTTCATGAAGGAAACAAACAAAGTAAAGTTTCTACTCAGAATGCAATTCATGCTTCGTCAGGGGAGAAATAACGATATAGGACAACTTATTAGGATGCAAATAAGTAAATAACTGACAGATAAAGAAATGAAAATTAAATAAAACTGTTAGCAAACTGCTTATCCACTACAGAGCCTGTGTAGGAGAATGTGTAAAAGTAAGTTGGCCTGACATTTCGATCCTAGCAGGATCTTCTTCAGAGGCTAAAATATTTCTTCACAGGCTCAAGCCTCTGAAGAAGATCCTGCTAGCATAGAAACGTCAGGCCAACTTACTTTTACACAGGTAAAGAAATGCTTAATTTTGTAAAAACATGAAGAAATACCTGATAAGGAGGGACATAAAGAAATATTTCTTACAAGAAAAATAAATAAAGGACTTTATTTTTCTCAGGAAACATATGCAGCCAAATAGAGAAATAATTCTTATAAATCAATAGATAGAAAATGCTTCTACTAAGAACACAAATTATGAAATCTACTTCCTGGTAACTAAGAGAACAATGTTTACAAAAGATGCTTTCTGAAACATTTTGTCAGGAATCAAGACCAAAATCAAAAGTAATAAATGATATTCCATTGAAATATCTTACAAAACAAAGCAAAGTATAAGAGTAAGACACATAAATAGAAAACAATACATATAAAAAATTAACAAACAGAAAACAAATACACAAATAAAGATACACCCAACACAAAGAAATATTGAGCTGTTACATCTTTAGTTTGCTTTGAAAAGCAGCTCATACTGACTTGAGTTCCTCTATCATTTCCTCAGAGTTTTTGTCCATTGTAAATTAATGAGACCGTTTGTTAACAGATCTTACAAAGATTCCATTTAAAACCAACTAGAAAGACATAAATACATTTGCTGGTTTTATGGAAACAATTTTCTTTCTTTAGGGGATGGGGGTGTGGGGGGAGGGGGTTGGGTGTCTTATATAGCGCAAGGTAACAGCAATGTTGACAACAACTGTTGGCTGACAAAGTGCTCAGTCGTAAGTAGTTCTAACTTTTCTGACAGACTTCATTTAACTTGCAAAGGTAAATAATCCTTTGAGAATAATTTAATAAAATGCAATTTACTAATAATAACAACGGAACAACTGTCCACTGGTCAAGCTCCACATAAAAATAGTTTGGGTCCTCTTTAGTAGTTAATTACTAGTCTTTCAACTGTAAATGCTACCACTGTATCAAAGGTGTATATCAACCCCTTCCCTCTCGGAAGTTTTTATTCATTTGTAAAAAAGTTTAAAGACTCCGACCCTGATTTATGTATCGAATGTGTCCTGTGTATTAGTAAATTATCAAGGTTTGTTCAACTAAATCATACAGCAGTTAAATTCAACAAATAATTGTATGTTTGTCTCCTCCTACATAGTCACATGTCAACTTATTAAACCAAACACTAAACATCCAAATCAATTTTAATTAGAAAGCAATTTATTCATACTCATGAAAAAAAAATCGTTAATCAAAAAATGTTTCTGACAATCCTTAACTTTCTCTTGTCCTTTTAGGAACCAACCACTTATAAGTCTCATATAATTGTTTATGTTTTAGCTTCTCTCATATAAACCTGGAAATTATACTGTCTGGAATGTTTTTAGCAAATTGTATTAAATTCAAGCTGAAACATTTTTGGACTACAATACAGGCATCATATTTACAGTGAAGCAATCACCAAGGCACATAATTTAAATATCATTTTAAAGGTTTAATAGTGCCACGAGGACACATCACGAGCAGATTGACGATTAATTTAGACAAATCGCTTCTTGTCATGCAATGGGATGACATGAAAATATAATGACACTATCATGTTGCACAGCATGTAACTTTAAACATTCTGACAGCGGAGGGTGTCAACGTTCCAAGTTTTAGCTGCGGGGTAAACATGCAAGAGTAATTAGTCCAAGTGATTAAACTACTTGTAAGAATGTCACGCATGTACGGAGAGAGGAAGCAAACGTTTGCCAGCGGCTAAGAGCTTAATTAATAACATCCAAGTCTCTCTTTTCCACTCACCTAAATCACAGTATGGTTTGAATTCTCTGTCGAGTCCATGTCTCAGTATTGCAGTCACAGCTCTGATGGTGGACGATCGGCTGGATTCATTGGGCCGAGGAGAAGAAGGCAATACCTCCTTTATACCAAGTTCACTCTTGGAGCTGAAGTGGGCAAAGTATGACAAAACTTATCTAAATTATTTAGTATTCAATTGATAAGTGTTATAAGAGAAAAGACCGACAAGGACAGAAAATCCAGAACAGTGAAAAAACCTCCAGCCTCCACCGGGATTCGAACCCTGGCCTCCCGCCCAACATGCAGACACCCTAAATATATATTTTTTTATAGATATATGTTTGGGTTTGTCTCTACCCAGTGATTCTAGTCACACCACTCGGAGAAGTTTGACATAGACACACAATGTGCTGTCTAAACAGAGGGGATAAAACCTCTTGACCATAAACAGAGGGGATGAAACCTCTTGACCATAAACAGAGGG
>KN888032.1:0-21984 GCA_000934455.1 Apostichopus parvimensis | reverse complement strand
AGGGGAGGGAGGGAGGGAGGGGAGGGAGGGGAGGGAGGGAGGTGAGAGCGGGGGATGAAGGGGCATGTCGCGAGAGTCACTAAATTGGACGAACTGAAACTGGCTTTAATTGGCTTGTCTTAATAACTGTATCTGTCAAGAACCTATCCGAGTTTGGATCAGGCAAGGGTATAACGGGATGTCAACATTTACTCTACATTCTGTGCTTTTAGTAATCAAAGTATGTTTTCTTGTTTGATTTGAATGGATATATGAGAAAATGTTTGTTACCAACTTGAATATAGATACGGTAAAGAAAATGATTTGAGGGTAAACTTGATTGTTTCAGAGGTACCGTGTTACTTTAATTGTCAATGCGGACACCCATACTGGTCAGTAAGATTGGCCGTAGGAAATACCTGGACATCTGCAAAAAAAATTGTGTCGTGCATGTCTAGTAACTTGAGAGTGACCTCTACAAATCATGCATTCAGGTTACTGCTACTTAATAAGCTTATATTTTCTTCCTTTTTATCTGCTAAGTATGTAATAATCATGTCCATATTCATATTCATAAATTTGATCTGCAAAATTGGCCTGACTTTACATGGCAGTGGTGTAGTTGAAAGTTCATTGACCTTATACATGTTAATATATGCGACTTGTGCATGCTGTATAATGTGCACCATTCTACGAATGTTATGTTCAATGTACCGAGATTATCTCAACTGGCAGGAGAATGGAACTGCCTCCAGTGTAGTGGTTGTAATCATTCATTTAATGGCCGTCATTGATCAAACTGTGTGTGGTAGGCCTATTATTGAGAGTTTGGACAGATCTGAGGTGATACTGTACTTTACCCTGTGCATACTTTATACTGGTATCGGAACTACAGGTGGGCTACATATTTATTGCTGAATCAATAATAGTTTACTGTAGGTTAGGCATACTTTATAGTACATAAGGTCATGAAACCCCTTACTGTACAATACTATGTATCAAAGACGCAAAGTTGAATATCAAACACCACAACTGGTGTCCTTGTACAGTACTATAGATGTCCCCAGTTAACCTTTTAGTTGAAACATAAGTGGCGTTTTTTATTTTTCAGTATAAGTTGAATACATAAAATGATTCACGATAATTTTCTGATGCTTGCAAAAGCAACAGTTTTGATCACATCTTGTATACCATGATGCTAAATTACGAGTGTGTACATATGCAGGCTGAGGAGGAGGTACAAGTGTACTCAGAATTTTTTTTTTTTAATATATATATCCGGAAAATAATGTCAACAAGAATTGCGAAAGATGGACCGTTAAGGTAAAACTCACCTAATATGTCTCATGAACATGTATTAAGGATGAATGTATGATGTCAGAGACTTAACTGTCTACTACAGTCAGTACCCTGGCAATTATTTTACAATCTAAGGACATTGACTGTAGTGATACTTGATTGAAAGAACTTTCCAAGCTTTACTTGGTGTGTTTCAAAGTTCTTACTAACTCCTGCACGGTGGTAACATCTTTACATCATGGCCTCACTCTTTATTAAGGATTATTTTCTAGTTGTCCCTCTCACAACCAGGTGTTATGATTTGGTCATCCGAACAGCAAATTTGGTTGTTCGAAAGAAGGTAGCAAAATAACAAAGAGTGACTAATATAGGAGATGCGTAGGTTTGATAAATAGGACACCAGCTTTAAGGTAGTAAAACTCCCATTCAGGTGGATCGTATGCTACCATTAATTTTGTTTTATTTCACTGTCTCCAAAGTGATGAAGGGAGATACCACTTAATCCTTTTTATACCTATGTGGGGGGATATTTTGTTGCAATGCAATCTGAATTTGATTGTAAACAACAAGTTATTATATATTCTGTGTCTCCTACCTGCCTTCACACAACATACTACATGCACTTTGTCATCTACAGTAGCTATCATGCAACACCTAACACTTAGCTGCACTACTGTATACATACACAACCTTAGGACTTGCTTTGAAATCCATGGAGATCTTGTTGTCATGGTGATATGATAGTCTTGGTCATATTACAAGGGAATGGTGACTAGTCTCTTTTAACTCAGATAGTATGACTGGCCAGATTTTTAATCTGACATGATTGACTGTCCAGTACAATTTTAAAACTACAGTAACTATAATGTGTGATTATTTCTGCATGTGAACTCATATGTACAGTATACACTTCACAGTTTGATTATTCATGATTACCAATGCTGAGGTAGGCTGAGGTTTGCCAAGTTCACACAGTCAGTTTTGCTGACTTAAAAAACAAAATACCTCTTGCTGTTCAAATGGTAGAACTGTCTATAAACACAACAGTAAAATGATATTCTGAAAATATTTTGTAGATGAAATTGTAAGAAGCTTTAATGGCCAGAAATGACTTTCTTGAGTCACTTTCTTGATCTAGCTGAGTCTAAATTTAGAGCCGAGTTAATCAATTATTTAGACTGGGTTTGGTTTGCTTTCCTAAGTGAAGCAGGTGGATAAGTATTAACAAATTAAGTCCGTTCTTTAGTAGAAGCGACATCACCATCACCATCAGTTTCTAAATATGAAATGCGGTCGACAGAGTCCGTGTCGGGTTTCATCTAGAGTAACGGTTTCAGTTGATTTCATGCTGGGTACATACAGCCTCAGTCACAGTTTGTGGCAATGATGTACCATGGCTCACAGAAATGGTACTTCTACAATGAAGCTACAATGACAGCTACAATGTTTTAGAACCCTGGTTTATATTTAGATAATTACACTCCTCCAGTCTAGCTGAATCTAGCTCTGATGGCCAAGCACTCAGTATAGTCCAGCATTGTCCATATAAAGCCAAACTGCAAGTAGCAAGGAACTGACTTAGCCAGCAGTTTACACTCCCCTGTACCAATACTATATTTGAATACCAAACCTCTCAAGTCACTCAAAACTTCGAGATCTCATGTTAGTTTCAACACAATAGCCGCAGCCGGTTTACCGACTTTCCGTCCACTTTATGAGTTTATTTTTGTCGCACGGCAATTTTTACGACATTGCTCTTTTATGTAAAAATTCAAAGATGAAGAAGAAGAACAACAACAACAACAGAGTTGTAGAGACTCTTGAAGAGGTGAGAAGGCTCGTCCCCTGATTGACGTCAGGAGCAAGAACTTGTAGGGATCTGGAATTTCACACCGTGGGGAGTGGGAATGCTGTGAATGTGATATAACGCCTAGAATAATGAATTGTTCATAGTAGTACTGGAGTTCTAAGAGGACATGTAGAACTACCTGAATACATACATGTGTATTCTCATCTTACTGTACGGTCTTCCATTGCCTCTATTTGGGGTTGTTGGTGATTGGTTTGAGCTATATGTAATTAGTTTAATTGGTAATTACGTTTTAAAAGATGTTGTGTCGCATAACGTGACACTGAAGCCATACAGTATTATACTAATATATTTGTTGTGCGAAGGGTGCAAAAATAACAGTAACGAAAAATGAAATATGTACTTTACAGCCTGTCACCAGTAATTATCATAATTACACATACAGTATATGCAACAGTCTATACATTATAGCCTTTATTTTTTGCCAACTGTTACTTAAAATATTCTATAGCAACCAAAATGAAGACTTTGTAGTAGAGGAGCCAGGTGGGCTTTAGGGAGGTGGGAGTGAGGTAGAGTAATTGACCCCTGAGTTAAGATGGAGATTTAAAGTTCTCATCCTGCTTTGTGTTAAGACTCCTTGGATACCAACATGTAAGCACTGTGTTTTGTGAGGTTAGTTCTTGATTGAAGAATATTTACTGTGTATGCCACTTGATTCCTGAATTCCATTTAGCCCAGCAACAATGAATGACATGGCCGGTTTTTCCATGGCTGGTTTTTTGCCCTGTTAAAACTGCATTTTACCCTCAAACTCAGCCCATGGTTGATCATAAAAAGCAGAGTCATTGGTTTCGGTTTAATACCCTATTAACATTCTGAAATTGTTGTGTACAGTAAAGATGGCACCTGCAGACACATTGAACCCTGCATTCCGTACATATTCATGGAATGCAGTCAGTATTAATACTGTAAGGGAGAGCTCTGTACATTATGTAGATGAATTTGCATAGAGTGCTCACAGAATACAGTCAGCATGCGTGTAGCTTTCTGGATATATACCTCTCTACTACGGTGTTTGTTGCGTGAGATACTTATCAAGTGATTTGACCCAATTCTATCTTAGTAATCAGGACAAGAGAGCTATATGCACTTGCTAATGGGCAATGTGAACAAGGTATCTGTTTTCAAGTTAAACAGTGTGTCAAGAAACCACATTAAAAAACTGAGAGAGGATAATGCCACTCGTAGAATTCGTTCCAAACCTTTTTTTTATTTCTTCGAGAGGTATAGCAGTAACTTAGGATGTAAATCTGTCATTGCCTTGTTGCCTTACACAGGAATTAACATTAGCAGCAGTTCTCTCAAGATTCCCACTGTAATGTAAGTTCATGGAAAAAGAAGAAAACAAAACAAGCCTTGTGAGGTTTTGAGGGAAGAAAAAGGGAAATCTTTTTGAAGTATAAAATACTTATCCTCTTGTCACAAAATATCAGCAAATCTGTTAATGAACTTAAAAGCAGCTTCTTTAGTTGAATTTTTTCCAGAATATAGACTTTGGATTTTGAGATTACAATCCCATGGCAATGTAGTATATTAGCTTAAACTTAGATTCAAGTTTCATCTCAAATAATGAAGTGAAAGCTAATCAATTTTTCAAGTTGCTGATTTGCTTTTACATGTGACCAATTTGCTAACATGAGAAGTGTCCGGTTTGATCCTCAATGTGTTAGTTTGATAGTTAATAGATAATTGCATGTTATCATAATGGATTTATAACACACTATCATAGTGGATAGTATGTTGTTATTGTGGATAGCATGTTTAGCATTTATAAAGCTTTAGATGGCACACTATCATAGTGCATGGCATTTTAACATATAGTGGACACAATGTGTGCTACAGTATAATGTGATGCATATTATCAGAGTGGATAGTACTGTATGTTGTTATTGTGGATAGCATATTAGCATAGTAGATGGCATGTCATCATAGTGGATGGCATGTTAGCACAGTGTACACCACTTGTGCTATAATGTGTTGTATATATGATTATAGATAGCATATTTTCTCATAGTGGGATAGCATTTTAACTTCATTGAAAACCACATCCATGTTGTAATTTTTCTAATTGTTGTTACAATCTGATCCAGATAATATTTATCTAGATTTGTGAGCTATTTTTCATGAGTGTTACGTATTATCTCAGTCTTAACATGCAAGTAATGGATGCTCACTATGCTGTCTATGTGGTACAGGTCATATATTTGACCTTTTAACCCCCTAAAGCATTTTTCTGAGCTGTCTAGCTGTTTTCGTTGGACAATGTGACTGTAGCAAACTGCAAGATAAACCTTTGTTGGATGCGCCAGATTTACTTCGTTCCTCGCTTACCTGTCTCCTCACAACCTTAGCACCTCATTCTACCGTGTCTAGTATGCCCTGGTAATCTTTTAACACTGTGCACCCTCAGCCACCTGCTCCTCCGGTCGTTGCCCTTCTCATTCTACCATCCAAAGTGTTGACACATACGTTTTCGTAGTGATGACCATCTTAGCACTGTACAACCTCAGTGGCCAGTTCACTTCAGGTCAATGGATCCCCCCCTCCCCCCTTCTCATTCTACCATTCATATAGTGCTGAGATTTTTTTTTTTCAGTAGCGTTATCTTTTCTATATTTTTCTATATATTTATACCTTTTGGGATATTTATCAACTTATCCAGTTACCATTGGTTACTGGACTCACCATCTATTGATAGTGTACTGTAGTACATCTTCATTTGAAAGTTTCAGTTATCAATATCTTACTTCTTTTTCATTACAGGTTATGGAAACGAAAAGTATGTTATATTTGGTGACTGAATATGCAAGTAATGGAGAAATGTTTGGTAAGTTCAATATCCTGGTCTCCAAAATCTTTGTTATGACAGAGTATAGGCTGTGGTTAATATTCAGCTGGAGGGATATAGATGGATTTATGTAACTCTTCTCCTTACCTGTTCCCTTTAGACAAATGCACTTTTCTATCTGTCCAGTCCAACAAAAATTCATAACTTTCCATAATTGCACCAAAGCCAACTATACAGCTGGCCAGGTCATGGTCCATTTCAGACTGTAACATTTCATGACAGAAGAAAGAAACTTTGGATGAAGCTTGAGTACAGTATTTGTGATGAATCAGTATTTTAGAAAGTAATTTGTATGGAAATCCTTTCCCTCCCCATCCCCTCCCCATCCCATCCCCAACCCCTCCCCATCCCATCCCCATCCCCTCCCAATCCCCATCCCATCCCATCTGATGTCAGCATGCATCTCTGTTGTAAAGCCAAGCATATTATACAAGTCATCTGTGTGGACTGTGCAAGTAACACAGCTAAATCACTACTGTCGCTACTCACAAACTGACTGAGAACTCTCTCAGTGAGAAAAAAAAACAATTTTGACTGACCAGAAGAACGATGTTTTTCGTTTGCTGTCGTTTCTGTATTGTATGCATATTTAATATGCAGCTGATTTCAATACTAAAATGTGAAACTTGGCGATTCTTTCAAGTAGCATGGAATATCTGGGACAAATGGGAATAAATGATAATTACACTTACATATACGGTACTTATACAGTGGACTCATCATGTTTGTTGTGTACAGTAGGTACAGTATGTCGTCGTTCATGTGTTTTGTGTGTGTGGTTTCTGTCTCTGATAATTGCTGGTGACTGTCAGTTTCGTTTTTCTGCTCATCGCTTTCGCATTTCAAGCCACTTCTGCCTTTTACCCTCCTCCGTTCTATGATTATCAAGATTGTTGTCTCATCAGCTATTGGTGCAGGGTTGCCATGGCAACGATAAAGGTTACTCCATTCAGAACTGTATTTTTTTGTTTTTCTGTAGAGTAATGTAGAGACAGCGTAAACAAAATAAAAATACGAAACGAAGGGAAAAATGTCGTCGTCACAGAGGAAGTGACATAATTGTTACGGTCTTGTTAAATTGTTGGTTTTAATTTGCTGCTGTTGCTTGCATTCTCAAAGTAGGTCAGTCGTAAGTGCTGTATTACTGATCATATGGTATGCGTTAAGCATGATGACACTAACCGATGGTATGCTGTCTTTCAGAATCTTAATGTGTTGCACAGCCACAGCAAATAATAGTGAATATATGGTGGTATTTGTACATGATACATGAAGTTTAGATTTCCTGCACAAACCGCAATGGTTACTGAGGGGGTCAGGTTTGCAGAGAGTGTTGTTGCCTGTGTGGTGGTACAGTGGGGTTGCATGTGTGGTGGTAGAGTGGGACTGGGTGTGTGGTATCAGAGTGGTATAGGGTGTGTGGTGGGATAGTGGGGTTGGGTGTGTGGTGGGATAGTGGGGCTGGGTGTGTGGTGGTAACTGGGTGTGTGTGGTATCAGAGTGGTATAGGGTGTGTGGTGGGATAGTGGGACTGGGTGTGTGGTATCAGAGTGGTATAGGGTGTGTGGTGGGATAGTGGGGTTGGGTGTGTGGTGGGATAGTGGGGCTGGGTGTGTGGTGGTAGAGTGGGACTGGGTGTGTGTGGTATAAGAGTGATATAGGGTGTGTGGTGGGATAGTGGGACTGGGTGTGTGGTGGGATAGTGGGGTTGGGTGTGTGGTAGAAGAGTGGGATTGGGTGTGTGGTGGTACAGTGGGGTTGCATGTGTGGTGGTAGAGTGGGGTTGCATGTGTGGTATTAGAGTGGTATTGTGTGTGGGGTTGGGTGTGGTTGGATAGTGGGGTTGGGTGTGTGTGGGAGTAGAGTGGGATTGGGTGTGTGGTGGGATGGTTGGGTGTGTGGTGGTAGACTGGGATTGGGTTTGTGGTGGGATAATGGGGTTGGATGTGGGGTGGGATAGTGAGGTTGGGTCGGTGGTGGGATAGTGGGGTTGGTTATGTAATGGGATAGTGGGGTTGGGTACAGTATGTGGTGGGAGTGAGTTTGGATGTGACAAGGGGAGTGAGGTTAGATGTGAGGTCTATTATGTTTTCTGGTTCGTTGATCTTTACTAATTATAACATTACGGTGTATCTGTGTAGATGTTAATTTGCTTTTTTATTTTGTTTGTCAGATTATCTTGCCAACCATGGAAGAATGACGGAAAAAGATGCAAGGAAAAAATTCTGGCAGATCATTACAGCTGTTTCATATTGTCACGACAGACACGTCGTCCACAGAGACTTAAAGGTGAGTGTAGCAATGATATATCCACTCCTAACTACTGTAATGAGACTTAAAGGTGAGTGTAGCAATGATATTATATCCTCTCCTAACTGCTGTGATTTTATTCCTTTAATATGCAAGTGAATGTCATTCAGAATTTAAGAGTTGTCTCTGCTCTGGCAAGTCATTTCCTCTCCCCTAATGACGTTATTGTTGCCAGCTAATAATAGTCGCCCCATTACCTGCATAAGATGACTTTTCTTCCCCATATTGCAGTAGGGTTGTTCGCTGGGGTATGGTAATATCAGGCTTGATTTTACAACTTTTTTCTGATGGTTCAAACCTCTCTGTCCCTGACTACACCTGCTTGCACATCCTGTGCAGCTCGTTCAACCTCTGGCAGGAACACACGCTCTGGTTTTTTTGCCTTCCTAGAACTCATAAGCCGTTAGCCGCTACGAGTCCAGCTCTCCTCATTTGCATACCCAATTTACGTCATTTGGCTGAAGTTGGCAGCCACGAGGCATCCGAGAAGATGACGTGTTTGAATTACGAGCAGAGAAGGAACGAAGAGAAACTTGTTAATACAAGGATCAGGCAAAAAGGAAATAGAATGCCATAATAGAAAGATAAAGACCTTTAAGGCAAGGATAGTATTAAAATAAGGAGAAAAATGGGGATAATATTAGGAATGCAATCTACAGTTGGAGGGTGGGAAGGATTATATCGCAGTTAATCACAATGTGTCGCAGCGTTGCACAATTTTCACTCGACAGTTAGCAAACCCTTATGTGGTCTCAATCATTCTGTCCTGAAATTAGGAATAAACCCAGCTTTGTGACATTTCTTGCACTTGAACATAAATCATGTTTTTTTTATATGCTGTTTTATTGAAACCTTGGTATATTTCTGGTCGATGATTATAAAGGAATAAATTCTGTATATATTCAAATGACAGATATTCTGCCCTAAAGTATAAGAAATTGAGAACAAATTTTCTGTCTATGTGTCACTATTACTTTACTTCTTAATAATCTGGCTGTTACAAGTTCAAAAATGGAACTTATCTTATCCTTAAATTAAACTTATCCCACACAAAGACATACACCACAAAGTGTAAGACACTGTGGTTGTTTGTAACTTTGTAGATATTGTGAGGGAAAAAAAAACGACCAAGTCATTTTTATTGTAAATGTGGAATCCAATCATGAATGTTGCCTTAAAATCAGTTTCCTGGGTTGGCATGGTAACATCTCTCTATACTATATATCTTAATAGTGTGTGTTATGTTAATGTCACAATATGGGTAATAAACATCCACATAGTCTGCACTGTGTGTACTGTGTTTATATTCACTCCTGCCCTTACTTGTCCCCACACAACCACTGCACTCTCCCTCTTTTTGGTGCAAATTACTAGCCATAATGAAAGTTACTCAGCTTTGTTACACTACTGTAGAACTACTGTTCAAAATGGCCACGATGTACAGTATAACAAATGCAACTTGATAGATTGAAAAATGTAAAGCAGTAACATCACCTATTAATGCAAACTAGAGAGTTTGTAAACAACATTGTATGATGTCATAAAGTTTATCTTCTTTCAACAAACAGTCAAATAGAAACATTTCCTTAGTGACTATTACCAGAAATCTAAACTCAACAGTTTTCTGTAACTTACGTGCCCTTTCCATGCCAGTTTCAGTTACGTCTCTCTTTTCTGCATTGATTACATGGATTCCAAGAAGCAGCTCAAGGTCCCAATGGAATATTCCAAGATTTGCTGATTGTCAGTGACTTTTAATGAAGTCGTTCAGAGGAAAATTCCTCCAAAATCGTCACAGCATCATAGCAGTAGACTTCAAATGGCTTTTCATGATAAAGTTAGCTTCTAAGACTATAGTTGTTTTAGGGTAGATTGCTGTGCAAATGAATGTTTTGAAATATTCAACAACCATTTGCAAGTGCATTTAATTCAATATGTTACATTGTTACATAACCCAATATCTCAATTTGTCAAGAAATTTAAATACATAGTGCAGGTGAAAATTGATCCTGATGTCATAAATCTGGTGTCCTGTCTGGTGCCATGTCTGGTGTTACTGTATATATTTGGTGTCTTACATCTGATGTAATGTCTGGTGTTATTTGTCTGGTGTTATATGCCTGGTGTCAGATGTCTAGTGTCATGTCTGGTGTTATATGTCTGGTGTTATATGTCTGGTGTTATATGCCTAGTGTTAGTTGTCTGGTGTCATATCTGTTGTAGTGTGTGGTGCTGTGTGTACAGTAGTGTCATATACTGGTGTCATGTCTGGTGTCATACATCTGGTGCCATGTCTGGTGTCATGTCTGGTGTTATATGTCTGGTGTTATATGTCTGGTGTTATACAGTATGTCTGGTGTCATGTCTGTTGTAGTGTGTGCTGTGTGGTGCCATGTCTAGTGTGATACGTCTGGTGTCATGTCTGGTGTTATGTCTGGTGTTAGATGCTTGGTGTCATGTCTGGTGTCATGTCTGATATTATATGGCTGGTGTCATACATCTGGTGCCATGTCTGGTTTCATTAATGTATATTCATTATAACAATGCAGTTGGTTTGCTTAACCAGTCAAATTAAAATACCACTGTATGTGATACCTGGTCAGTTATTGAATTTTGATGGCATGGAACCAAAATTAATATACTTTTTGTGATGAGATATGAGTGCATATTCTGTGTGATAGAGCAATGAGAAAGGATGCATGCCTTGATTAAGGTAAAAAAACCATAAAAAAGGTGATGACCTTTGAACTCTTCACCCCTTCTCATTAGTTGTAAACTTGTTACTTACCTAATGACAATAATAACATGTGATAAAGCATGTAATGTAAAGATAGTAATTTATTCATGAACGAAAAAAAGGAAGAAACTATCATTCTGTTGTATTTCTGTCCTTTGTTTCTCAACTTTTAGGCTGAAAATCTTCTACTGGATTCAAACATGAACATAAAGATTGCAGACTTTGGCTTTAGTAACTATTTTAAGACGGGGCAACACTTAGCTACGTGGTGTGGAAGTCCACCCTATGCAGCTCCCGAAGTTTTTGAAGGCCAGAAGTATGATGGACCACAACTGGACATATGGGTAAGTTTGCAGTCAATTCTCTGTAGTATCGTTGCAGTTGTTCATTTGAAATATATGAAATCAATATGACTTTTGGGTCATTCCATGCCAACTCAACAAGGGCCCGACACCCACCATCTCAGATTTTTACCAAATTCGGTGTGGAGTTTCATAAGATTCCACACCTAATTTTAGATGAAAATATTAATCGGTTCCAGAGATATCAGCTTTCAAAAATCGGTGAAATTGACCCTGAAAATCCAAAATGGCGGCCATTTTGAATTACATCACCCTCAACCCTACCCCCCTCCCCCTCCCCTCCACCCTTCACTCTTGCTACAAACTCATCTTTGGAAAACATTATGTTTGCAAATCCAGCCCAGACATCTTTGCTGGTCCAAAATGAGAACAGATCTAGCCAAAAAATAGTCTGTCCAGCTGGTGGAATTATTTTCCGTTTTAAAATGGGTGCTTGTTGCACCTCATTCCTCCTCTTTCCTCATTTATGGGTTCACATGTGGAAACCAGAATATCATCCAAGATACATAAAATATCTTACTGACTTCTCTCCTCTAATACCTATTGTACATCCCAGTCAATAGATGCACTTTCCTATCTACCTTACTTACATGATTGCAAAATATACAGGTTTGCTTTAGTAAAATATTGCTCAAGATTACGCACTAAAATTTGCTGGTGATTTCATCATTTAATAAACCAATTAAATTCTGACTTACTTGACACACTGTATCAGTATCAATTTTAATGAGAGATCCCTCACCCCATCCCCCACCCCTCCCCAAACTCTCCTTCCTCCTTGAGTCTCACACATTGACTGTTCTGAGTTTTCTGGTGATAGTAAACGGATGGTATTCACTAGTGCAAGTTTGTGCAACAAGATATGAATCCGTGTGTCACAAAGTTGTTCTGTTGTAAATGTGTAATAGCAGGTTTCATTCGTGACACACCGTTTATCCGCGCTGTTTGCGTATGAGATTTTAACTTGTGATGCTTTTGATGTAATTAAAGTAGCCTGGAGAAGGGCTACCCTAGCAACTAACACAGTAGTTGTACAGATCTTTGTAAAACCCTGGTAATCAAGACCTGGGATTTGCATTAATATTTTACCCATTAAAGCCAAGATAAAAGTGGCATCCAAGTGAAGAAAAAAAGCAGAGCAAATCAGATGTCATAGTGATAGGAAACTGCTTTTTGAATGGGCTCTGATATGTCAAACAGTGAATGAAAGCTTGTAGTATTCACTGTGGATTCGTGGAAAGTACTTGAAAATATTCCTTGTGTATCTTGCTAGAAATTGATGCAAAACGCTGTACACGATGGTAGCTTAATTGCAAGATCTAAGAATTCATTCCAAACATTTCCACTGACATTTTGCTTAGTTCTGTAACACATAACGTCCATGCAGTTGACTGTTTACTTGCGTGAATAATTTTGGACACATACTTTTGCACTTTCCCACATACTGTACGTAGTATTAACGATTTACATCTGTGACAAAACCCTTGGATTTTCTTTGATTTTATTTAATTATTTTCGTAGTTTGTAAACTTCTTAAATTTCTAATACAAACATCAGATTTTCCTTTTCTGAGATTGCTAATGCCTGTAAGCTTGGCATTCTACATTCAAATGCTGAATGAATATTTTTATTAGTGTCCGATGAATTAATAATGTTACAATCAACATTTCTGTTCACAGTTTTCAACTTTAGATTGCTGTTTGCTTGCCTTACATATTTGACACCACTAGAATCTCAGCTTTATAGTGTCTGGACCCCTGACCAAGCTAGTTTACCTAAATGTACTTCGCTCCTCGCTTACCTGTCTCCCCACAGCCTTATCACTCCCATTCTACGGTGCCTAGAACAAACTGGTAGCACTGTGCGCCCTCTATACCTGGAATTCTCCGGTCAATGCACTTCCTTTTCATTCTACCACCAAAGCGCCAAGCAGTCTGTATTTGTCTGCTCATCATGTGTTCAATGTACTCATTGATAACGCACATTCCAGATATTACTTAGCACCTTTTTAATTCGCACATAGTCTTTCCTCAATTGAAGAATTTTGTTAAGTTTTCATATTAGTTACAGTAGTTACAGTATGCCGTCAGAGGAAGTTAGGGTACAATATGGGAAATAGTTTAGGTATGACATATCTACGGAAGCCTAACCTTAGGTAGCAGAAATGACCTTTCATGACATAAGAGGATGCATTAAATACTTCCAACCACCTACCACTGGTATTTGTGAGATTACTTCAATGTTTATGAATAGATAACCTCCTGCTGGGGTTTCATATCAGTAGTGTGACTGTTGCTGTCCAATATAGCCAGCCTGTTGTTATCATTTATTAGCAAGTTGGAATGTTAGATACAGCAGTTTATATTGGTCTATTATCATGTATCTGTAACACAGTAAGAAGAAGGGTTACCTATATCTCTGCTCTATGAAGGAAGCTACCCTTCTCCCCTCCCCCCACCCCAGGCCCCCCAGTGACCCCAATCTCTTTGTCACTCCTTATCACAGTTGATTAAGTTTTGTTTCTGGAACTACAGTAGTTGCTTTCTTCCCATGCTCATGGATAGTTGTATGTGATCTCAATTGCATATGATTCATTGGTATCCTTTAATGTACATACAGTTTGTAGAATCTCTCAGATATTATTTGCATAATATATGTATATCATCTTACATTTACATAATTCACATGACTATGCATCAAACACACATACTGTCGACGATATCATTGATACCGTCTAGATAATAAATTATGGATTGCTTTTGTTTGATTGACACAGTTTTGCTTCCATCATGCATCATTTGCATAATATGAATCTTGCATAAATTTGGATTGGATTTATACACCATCTTACAGTACATACATACACATAGGTTTCATTGACAGTTGACCACCTAAAAGCAGACTTTTGATTGGTCACTTGCCATCGACAATGCTTACGCATTCAACTCAGGACACAAATTTCAATTTTCTGTTCATGATTTGCTTACATTCAGTTCCTTGCCTGCGTTTAACCCACAGACTGTAGATTTTGTTGATATAGCCATATATGCTTTTGATACATATATACTATATATGTATATTTAGCATATCGTCTATATGCACATTTTTTCATTAATATCTAAACCTGCACACTGCATAGGCCATTGCGCCCATCTAACACATAAAAGTTTTGTCTGTATGCAATCAATGAAATGTCTTTCCCCTCGTCAGGGAATTACCGTATATGAAAGCACAAAGTGCGACGTGAAATACGTAAATCGTTTAAACTCGTGGTTGATGAGGTGGGTCATTGAATGGGAGCTATTATAATGCTCTGTTGTTGTTCAATTGTTCAATTGTCATTTACATTTCAATGCAATCAAACTGGAGTACATGGCAGCATCTCATTTGCAGCCGTTTGCTTCAATCTTGACGATACCTTTGACAAGTCAACCTCTGCCCTTACAAAATTCTTCTCATACCAGCTGGATTATTTGCCCGAGTGTTGTAACCAACAGTTTAAACATATCTCGCTTCTTTCGTTCTCTTGGGTAATTAATTTTGGAATAGAATGTTATTTTGGCCGTAGGAATTCCTGAGCGTCTTGTATATTGACAATGAATTACTGTCAGGAATACATCTTGGAATAATCTTCACTGGACTGTAATGCAACAATGCATCAATCTATGTTACATGTGATAGCATTAGAGATATCATTCTGCTGTATATCTACGTCCTTACATGATGTGTGCATGTGCTGCATACACACACAGATACACCAGTAGCTGATCTACCAATGTATTATGTGATAGATGTGTCATATGTATGTCTATGTAAGTGTGTAGACTGCATGTATATTGTGCATGCTGGTATGTGTGTATGTATGTACATACGTACATTGGTGACATCTGAAGTAGACAGTTCGCACCTACATTATGACATCACACGTCTTTGCGAATGAACTTTTGGTGAAACGATAAAATCATATATCAATATTTTGGAACTATTTCTAGTTCTCTGTCAGATACAACATATTGACTTAAGATGGAAATAAATAAAGTGTTCACTTTGGTTTCTTGAATATTCTACTAGAACCATAGCATATATGTTATAAGATGCTAGTTCATTGTGGTACGGGTTTAACGTTTAAATAGAGATGTAACCTGGTGAGTGAATAGCTTTTGAACAAGTTGCATAACAAGATTGTGGTTTGTTGAATATATTGTTGAATATACTGAGTATACTGGTTCCTATTCCACACATCCTGTGTGTTTATTTTGTAGCCTACACCTACAGTATGTCTGCTAGTGTTATACAGTGCCTTATATCCATGTGAGTGAGTACCAGGAGACTTTCCTGTCATCAGTGAGTCAAATTTAATCCAAAAAACCTAAAATCTCACTGCATACTTATCAAGAGAACAAAAGACTATTCATGGATAAACCAGCTCCTGCCTTGTTGTCAAGTAGCCAATCACATCGTCGTCGAGGTCCGGAGAAATAGTTAGGTAATGGTGGGAAAGAATCGATTGGAAGCTGCAGAAATGGCACGGGGTGGTAGCCCCCGGCAACATATTTCCTGTTGAAGGCATTTTTTTCCTTATCTTACAGTGTAAATGCCAAAGTTGAGAGAAGGTTGGTTGGTTTTTTGCAGTGAGAGAGGAGTTGCCTATCGGCGGCGTAGAAGGAGAAAAATTGATTTGTTTTCATCTTCCGTTTTGCAGGCTCAAGTATTCTGAAACTGCAAAAGCTACATCTCTGGTGTAGGTGGAAGCAATCAGAAACATAGGCAGCATAGGCAGTCATACTTAAAAACCTATAAGTTTGGATTTGTGGAGCATTGCACTAGAAAGATTGTGTTTCATTATTCACCTAACCTTTGACATTTCTAGGGATTTCATTATGGCAGTTGAAGAAGTACATCAAAAATTTGTGATCTTTGTATGAAGCTGAAAAGGCGGATAAAATCTTGATAGGATCGAGTTTTGTCAAAAGGTTTAGAGAGAGGACTGTGGCTTACCCTACAGTACAGGTATATCAATTGCTTTTCAAGATTATTCTGAATAGTATGTTCTTGTACTATACAGTAGGTATAGCATATGATGTGTATTCAGTGGTCCAGGTCTGACTCTGATGTAGAAAAACGATGGATAGATGGGAGTTGGAAGAGGATAGTGGATGAGGACAAATGATAGGGGGAGAGTGTAGTAGTGAGGGTAGTGGGTAAATGGGTGTCTGGAGGGGGACAACACTGATTAAAGTAGTGAGAGAAACTTGGCTAATGACACTGGCAATGTTGTGTCTTCTCTTATAATTCTTGTAAATAAAGGTGTTTATCATCAGGTAGCTCTGAAGGAGGACCATTAAGGGTACAATCAGGGTTTAAGGGAGGGACAGTTAAGGGTATAATCAGGGTTTTGAAGAAGGTACCATCAAGGGTTTAATCAGGGTTTGAGTTAGGGAGGGAAATTATGGGTATAATCAGGGTTTTGAAAGAGGAACCATAACGTCTGGTATAATCAGGGTTTTGAAGGAGGTACCATTAAGGGTATAATCAGGGTTTGAGTGAGGAACTGTTAAGGGCATAATCAAGATTTTGAAGGAGGTACCATAACGGCTGGTATAATCAGGGTTTTGAAGGAGGTACCATTAAGGGTATAATCAGGGTTTTGAAGGAGGAACCGTTAAGGGTATAATCAGGATTTTGAAGGAGGTACCATTAAGGGTAAATTCAGGGCACTATATCAGGAATAGTGTTGGTACTGTATGTGACACTTGTCTCCTGTTCCCACAAGATCAACTGAAACACTGCCCTCATTTTCTTCAAACATGTTTGAAAGAAGAGAAAATTCTATGAATATTATAAATGCAACATGAATCTCATTGGTTATGACTGGGCTAGCGTCTAAATTTCATTGCGATGTAAATGACTGAAATATTTTCATCTTCTCTACATAATATTTTGAAATGTGCAATCATTTGGATTACCAATACATAAGTTTTTTTTCCCCCTTTTAAGAAAGCCTTCAGAGGGCCTAGAATATTACAGACCTGCTTCATCTGGCACATTATTTAACTGGAATATATCTCAGACCAAGTAAATAGAAACCATGTCTTAATAGCCATTGTGTGCTTTTCCAAAGTTAATAAGATCAAGTTATTGGGAGAAAAAAAACTATTAACCAACTGCGACTACATTCCACGATGGCTGTCGATTGATTTCTCGGCATTGCACGAACGATTACATGTCAGTTTGAATGGCTAATTGTTAAGTAAATGTCTGTGTGTCTGTGTACCAATGCAGAATGATGTTAAAACGATCACTTTTATTATTTAAAGTACGTCAACGGTAATGTCATTAAACACTAAAATCGCAAGAGTATTTAAACAGACGCTAATTCTGACCTCTGACGTCCGTACATGTTTTGATGATGTACTTCTTCAGTCGACCTTTTTGAATTCTGAATTGGGGTGAAAAATTTCACGCTTTAAATGCCATTGATTTTGAGGTTAAAATATCGCAGTGGTTTCAAGGGGGAGGATCATCTTCATAGAAAGATTAAAAAAAACAGTAAAATAGTGTACATAGATGTTAATATTGGTGATCAGATTGCCAGTGTAGTTGGTAATATAGACCTCACAGGTCAAAGTTTAAGTATTTTGACTGGTTTTCCATCTGTCAATCGGGTCTTATCTTTTCGTCGTTCCAACAGCAAATTTTGCTGTCTGAAAAAATGTAGCAAAACAAGAAAGAATGCTGGATAGGTAAAGCACATTGTCAGAGAGATGTATTTATAAATAGTGTTGGATATTACAGGTCATGAAATTATTACAGTATTTCTATTTCATGTAGATTACAGTAAACAAAATTTGACTTTAAGTTGACCATGATCTCCTTGAGGACCAATATTATGTATTTAGTTTGTAAAGAGTACAATATCTTTTCACCTATTATGAGCCACTGAGTTGGGACTCATGCAGATTTGTGATTTTGATTATAAGAATTTTCAACTCAGCAAATCAGCTGAGAATTTCAGCTTTACCAGTTTCTTTTTAAATGTCAACACGTCATGTACGGTATTCACAGAATTTATAGCAGAATAGAGTCGTTCCGGATGTACTCTGATATCAATGGGACTGTTGAACAGTTCCATGCTGTATTAAGACCATGGTATATACAATAACTGTTCTGTTTAAATGATATATGCCTGGTCGACCTTTACAGATCTCAAACCATATCCATGAAACAATAACTGGAATAAGTGTAAATGAAAGCCACTGAGTGGTAAAGCAAAAACAGCAGGATTAACCACAGTGTTTGGTCCTGATTGTTGCAATTTTAATCGCTGAACTCGTTTGACTGCTGCTACACAGCCAGGATACTTGAGGGAGAGATTGCCTCTGGGAATCTCGAGACGGAGAGCTCGCAATCTCTCGGAGGTAACCTCTGACGTCGGTGACGCATCAGTTTATCCATTTAGTGACGTCAAGAGATGGGTAGCATTTCTTCATCCGGTGATGAGAAGAAATATAAGACAGAAGGATGATCATATTAATTGGCCCAAATTGATTAGGGCGAAGGAAAGACGTTTTCAGCAGCAGTAACGAGGGTTTGTACAGTACAGTACATCCCAGCCATACTCTCATCATTAGGTTTAATAGCAAATTGCAAAGAAAAATGGAGATTGCTGTACAGACAAGGATCGGAAGTCTCCTTTAAGAAGATGTGGTGAAGAATGTCTGGACATGACTCTAGCAAGGTCATGTTACAATGGAATTCACTGGGGTATTGTTATCATTAGCTAATATTACACTCACCTGGTTATACACTGACTGCCACATGTACTACAGTACATATGCAAGTCCAAGAGATCTAGAGTGGTTCAAATGACCATATAGCATTTATGTCATCTGGACAGCAAGGCAGTATTATTGTCATGGGAGAGATACACACATGCATGTATATACACACACACACACGTACAGTAGGAGAATTGCAAAAACAGTACCGTAAATTTTTAAAACAAGATTTGTAACTTTTGTCTGGGATGTGCCTACATTGTACAAAGATTGAAGAGTCAGGCCATGCTAGGAATAGAGGAATAGTCAGGGGCGTATCCAATGGGGTGGGGGTGAAGGGGCGACTGCCACCTCCCCTTGAGCATATTTTTTGATGATATCGCTAAAATTTCAAAATAGAAAATGCATAGATGCAACTTACAAGGCCTGGGAAGTGTCATTTCCAGCGATCTGGGAGGCATTTATTGGCCAAAATTTTGTTGTACGCTTTGCGCCAATCCATGGTGGCGCTACGCTTAGATAGTTTGCCTACAGGCTTCGCCCCTTCCTTGGCAAATTCCTCGCTACGGGCCTGGGAATAGTGCAATTGGTTCACGTAATAAGCTTAAAAAAGTGGCTGGTTACCTTCTTGTTTGGTTTAATACAGTTCTTTTGGACATTGATTTTTGGTAAATTCTCAAATTCTAACTTCTTTGAATCATGTACACGTTACTGGTCAGTCTCAGTTTCATTTATAAAAACCAAAAAACAGTTGCTTAAGATTTTCCTCATATTCCAAAGTATCAGAAGAGCAATCTTTCCTTTTGTTTTTTCTCCATTTCTTCATTTGACAATCAATTCTGTAAACTTTTCCAGATATTGCTTAGAAAATGACATTGAATAAATACTGTATACAAAGCAGCCACTCTATCCTACAGTAGGTCCATCCCATTTGAATCGTTAGTAATTTTTCCCCAATTAAAGGATAAAAGAAAAATTTGAATGAATTTAATTCAAACCTCATCTTTATGTGGCAGTCAGAGGGGAAATCCCTTCACAAATATTGCTTGATGCTTTGTTTGCCCAAATTTATTTTTGTTAAGCATATTGAATTCTTTTGTGTAGTCCAATGCATCTCCTTTGCTAAGTATGTATGTTGTCCAGGGACATTTCATCTGACCGTGATACTCATTTCATACAAAATTGGAAAATTTTGAAAATTTTAGAAGACATTTGAGTAGTGGATTGAGTACCTTACAGTCGTTATGGGATTTTTTGTGAATAAAATATATCATGAATATATCATGAATAAAATTGATCAAATTCTGCTGAAACAGCTGTTTTCGGTTTGTTCTCACTGTTTGTAAGAATTTTGAACCCAGACAGCAAACACAACAGACAATGATCTTGTCCTGTGGCAGTCAGAGGGGAATTTCCCTTCACAAATATTGCTTGATGCTTTGTTTGTCCAAAGTTATTTTTGTGAATGATATTTAATCCTTTTGTGTAGTCCAATGCATCTCCTTTGCTATTTTTACCTTTGATGGCTCAATAAACCATTTTTAAGATCATATAAAAGAGAATATATTGCCCGGTTCTTGACATTTATTAGTTGCCACTGCAAAAACACACAGAGTGATTTCAAAACTTCAAATTAGTCTGCTTTCCTATCAGGCCCCACAAAAGGAACGGAACCAGATCTCAGAGAATTATCCTTGCACCCTTCACAAATTAGTAAAAAAACACTACAACCTCTAATGTCAGTGCCTCTCCCAACCCCCTGGAACCCCTTCAGTGGCGGAGCGTCCATACTGCCGGGGGGGGGGCGGATGCCACCCCTGACGAGTCAAATGGACTGCTGGCGCCCTTTTCAGCTTTTTACCACTTTTGACTTATTCGCGATTATTTACTTCTCATCTACCTATTGACATTTGTCACGTTTTGTTGGTGTAATTTTCTGACACCTATTTATTCTTCGTTGATCTGCAAATTAGCAAGGCCCGGAAACGGTCATTTCCGGCGATCTACGTAGGGAGTATCTTTACTCCAAAAAATTCTGTACGCTCCGCGCCAACCTGTGGTGGTGCTCCGCTTAAATAGTGTCAAAAGCGCCCCTACAGACCATTCTCGACCCCCCTGACCAATACCCCTAGCTCCGCCACTGAACCCCTTAACACCACAAGAAATTGAGATCCATAAAAATGTTTCATTCTTTCAGCTCCGATCTCAGAAGACAAAGAACTCTGCATCGTTAGATATTTACTTGTCAACTTTCTAATTAAAACAATAAACCCAGTTTTCATCTGGTATCAACATGAAAATTGTCATCTCATATTTTACTCATAATAACATAATTACATTTGTAAATTACAAATGATCATTATTCTCTTCAACTTTGTAATTACAAGTCCGAAATGTACCACGGTATCTTAGAATATTTGAACTTTTTCAAACAATATCCCCCTTGATTTTTGTCATCTCTGCAGAGTCTGGGTGTTGTCCTGTATGTTTTAGTGTGTGGAGCCCTACCGTTTGATGCCAGTACTCTTCCGCAGCTGAAAGAACGAGTTTTAGCTGGAAGGTTCAGGATCCCATTCTTCATGTCCACAGGTGAGGTCAAAGGTTAAATACGGTTTGGCTGCTTCATGCCAGATAGTATATGCCTGATGTCACAAGTGCTTGGCGAATGTTTAATTGGTCAGGAATACTGGGGGGGGGGGGGGGGGGTGCAAATCGTAGCCTGCAAGTTGTACAGTATGTGGCCCACAAGCCAATTATCAGCAGTCTGCAAGTTCTTGAAAACCTGTTTGTTTGGCCTT
>KN888031.1:7464-21309 GCA_000934455.1 Apostichopus parvimensis | reverse complement strand
TGACAATTGACAATTCATAATCATGGACGTTAAAATATGAATCTAAGAGACTGACTTCTGTCAGCTTGCGGCTTTGATAAGCCAATGAGGCTTCTTTGCTAGTCCCTGCTTGCAGGAGGATCTAAAATACATACATACATTACATTTATAATGAAAGTCTTGACAGATAGTTTTCAAAAGAAACATCAACACTGTCCCTACTCCCTAACAGGAACTAACAGATAAACATAGCCTAGCCTATTTTGCATATCAGAATCCGGGCAGAAGCAATTATTTTTTACATTTAGGGGAAAAATCAGCCAATTTGCAGCGAAAAGTAGTGATACAAGCAAACCTTGTGAGAAGTGAGATGAGATCATGAATAGCAACCAGCTACTTTAAACTAGACGTTTAGTTTCAGATAAATTCTGAGAAGAATTTGAACTAAATTCCCATTTCTCCATGTCAAGAAATCCTAGCAGATCAAGTGATTTTAGAGGCAAATTTCTTTTTTATTTAGCAACCAATCCTTCCTTATTTAAGTAATATTAACCTCATTGATGAAAGCATCCAAAAAACCAGAATGCAAAAATGCATTGTGGTTTCGATCATCAGCAGTTTTCTTCATGAATCTGAGGTAAAGAATAGTGAGGGTGTACACGTTTACAAGGGTTTCACGATTTGACCTCTGATGACCCCAAATGACCTTTGACCGCCACCAAAAACAATCAGCTTCTTTAACTCAATGTGGTACTTTCACAAACTAAATTAGAGTTCGGCCCAAGCTTCTAGTATTGAGATATCGTGATAACAAGGTTTTCAAAATTTGACCCCTGGTGACCCCAAATGACCTTTGCCCTCCACCAAAAAACAATAGGCTTCTTTTACACAATGTGGTACTTCTACACACCATGGAGATAGCTCACAAAGCAGGCTGGATATATCCTTGTGTGCTTTCAGCTGACAGTAAACAGACAGTTTCACTATTCAATTTCCTTGTTTACTTAACACATTTCCTGTCAGTTTGGAAACAACACTGTGTGGGCACATCAGTACAGTATACATAATTTACTATAGCAAAATTCAGTCACAATTTCCCAGTTTCTGTTTCTGATAACTTTCTTATAACATGTGTTGGAATTTATATTAGAATACATTTTTTTGACAAAACCATCAAGCTATTCGAAAGCCATTTCTAGAGAAAACGTTGCGAGAATTAGGTGTTGTATTTTATAGGAAATATTCAGTCTGTATATTGCTTTGAAAAATCAGGTACTTTTTGAAGGGCATATTTTATAATACACTATATCATTTCATACCATTATCAATCAAATTATGTTTTTGTTTCCCTTCTCAAAAGATTCTTTTGAAGGAAAAGAAAATCTAAACTTTCCATGTTTGTGATGAAATTAAGGTTTTCAGGAACGAGAGCCACTTACTGTTAAGGTGAATCCAGAGGCCACTCTACTACACCAGTGCTATTTGGCATTTTCTAGTCTACTTGTGAAGATATCAAGCAGCAACAAGGTTGCAGACCGTATTATTTACATAATTATGTTCACTTTTGTCTTGAATAAAAAAACTGGGTCCAAGAGTTGTGGATTGTCTGGGCATTAATATGCATTAAACAATAGCTCAGGACTGGTATATAGTTCACAGTATTCCAAAGTGAGCTCTTTGGTAAGTTACAGGTCCCTGGCCATAGATTCTTTTTGCCCTTGATTACAGTATGTTACAAACTTTGTTTTGGTTCAAGACATAAGAATTTGGCACTTGAGAAAGATATAGCAATGTGAAAGTACTATTTATGGGAGGCACTCCACCTTTAAATCTGAATTATACCGACTCATAAAGTAATCTAAACCTGTAAATTGCACTAGTTTTGTACACTCTATGCGTGTAAGGTGTCATAAAGTTTATATAATAAATTTCTCTTTTCAAGGGCACTCAATATGACATATTCACTTCCAGGTTCTGTTCTGTACTATGTTGCAAGTATGGAGTAATGTGTTGTCACGTTCTTTTGTATGGGAAACAGTCATTATTTTCAAACTTTCAGCTTCCAATGACACTACAAATTCTATTCATGGAATGTGCTATACAATCAATTTTTAGGGACTTATCAATACTCTATTTCATGTTTTTGCAATTCTTATTCAGACCTTTGTATCCTGTGGTTGAGAAGGATTGATGAACTTGTACAGCAAATTCTATTTTCGTATCATACGTTTCCAAAATCACAAGTCACTGTTTTGGTTTGTTATTAAACCACCATGATTAATAGAGTTTTAACACGAAAGAGGGGAAAGACTTGTGATTGCAGGTGGAACAGTCACAGATCACTTATATCAAGTATACACTATTATGCTCAAGGAAGCATCGAAAATTCAAACACATGGACTTTTATGACATCTTAGAACATTATGCTAAGTTCAGGCCTTGATCAACAGAATTCCATTCAGTTTGTTTGTGTTTGTGATTGTTTGTTTGTTTGTTTACATTCAGCACAGAATTGTGTACCAAAACTATAATAAGGTAAACAACAACTTCGCTTATTTCCTTACTAACTTAAACCTTGTGAAATTCAATCGAGCTAAATCACTGTGATAAGCAGTTTCTGAATAATCAGAGTAAACAGTCATCAAAATTACTACAAAATATGCAAGAAAGGCTACTGATTATCAAATAATGCTCCACCTTAAACAAGCAATTCACTCAACTACTTAACACAGACGAAAGTATGTTTATTGTGAAGAATCGATACCAGTTGGGACCTATCGATTAATAGCGCAAACTTTACTGATGCCAATCAGACTGATATCACTGATATATTGGCCGACACGGATAATGCATGCCGAAAATCACTAATTTCACTGACCCTGACACAGTTTCTTCTCTTACTCCCAGCCCTCCCCTCTACCCTCCTTCTCCTCCTCCACCCTGAAGTTTTTTTACTTATTTTAAGCTATTACTTAAAATTCCAAGAATAACCTGCATGGTTAGAACCGTAGGAAGAACGCGGCTAGTACTTAAATTTTGACGACAATTTCTTGTTGCATATTAATTCATAAATACTTCAGATTATGGACACTTGTCACTAGTATTTGTCTCTACAACTCTAAAGTGGGTGTAATTATGTGCTGAACACATCCGAGAATATTTCCTTACCGATGAGGCCAATGGTATTTGAAGCCACCTCCTGGTTGCAGCACGAATGACAGAAAACTTGTCCGCATACTCTGCAGTGATGTCTTCTTCTAAAGGTGGTGAATTTCTCTCCACATTCATAGCACTCCTTGCACTGGCTGTCCGGCATCCAGTGCCATCGCACACCGCTTCCATCGTGTTCCTATTGGCAGGCAAGAATATGGTAACATCCGGTTTATTAGCAAGATCATGAATATTCAATAGCTATTAATGTATGCACCTAGACCTCAAGTTTTTTTCATCTCTCAAAACAAGTTATGTGTCAAGTTGCATTGCCTCAAGAAGTACGGTATTGTATGATACTACATGTGATGTAGTATTTCTTGGGTTAGGGTTAACCCTAGGGGTTAACCCTAACCATAGGGTTTTCCCGGTCCACAAGATACGTCATTCATTGGGCTGTATCATGTATGATGACATTGCTCGACATATTAAACTGTGTACAAAACGTTTCTCTTGAGAAATACTGTCACGTGAGGATTGGCTGATGTATGACATCTCTATTTACATACATGAATATGTAAATATAAATGTAAATTGAACCAGCTTCATTGAGTGTTCTGACTGCTGATGATGGACTATTAGTCTTCTCTCTGGCTGTCACAGTTACTTCAGACTTAAAGGGATATTCTCGTGGCTGAAATTGATTGTTTGATAGAAATGCTGGAATTTCTTCTACATCTTCAGGTGAAACCTACTTCCCCATATCATTTTGTATGGCAAAGATATCAAGTTTTCATATTTTGTGAATGCATGCATATATATGGCAACAGCAGAACAGATGATGTCATCATGACAATTCAGCTGAAAATATTTTAGTTTGTCTTAAATATAGCATGTCTAACTCACTTACAGTAGTCACAATATCACTACAGAAAATTTCATTTTCATGACATTCCAATTACAGCGAACCATGAAAACTTAAAGGGTGTGAAGACTCGCGCAAAAAGAAACGTCTAATGCCGGTAATTTGACCTAGTTTCGAATGAGGTGTAACAGAAGTGTTAAACACCACCATCGATCCCCAAAAAATACACACACAGCTTGCTATACCGTCGGTAGACACTAGTGCAGTCAGTACATACAGCTGCGGTCAATACCCACAGCACAGTATACAAACGATACAGCGATGGACATCTCAGGTCTAGCTAAAGATAACAATTAAGGTATCACGTTTCATTACTGTCTGCATTTTGTAGCGACACGAACAAAACGTCACTTGCAAGCAACAGAAAGTTAACTTTTTCAGAGGGTCGCACGCGGTTTGGGGGGAGTCTTCAATGCCTTTAAAGAAATGTTCCAAGTGTATCAGGTTTCAAGGAACATCCCCATTGTAGTGACAACCATCACTCCCAAGATCCCTACCAACAACAAAGTCAGCCAACTGGAGACCTGTATAAAAGTTTTCATGAACAATTGTAGCTATTTGAAATTTGTATCTTTAAAGCATGAAAGAAGAAAGACATTTAAAAAAAATGTAAAAAATTTTAGCAGGGAATGTTTTTGTAATTCTTTGTTTTTTCAAGAAATCCAATATTGAACTATGCTTAATGTCTGGAATGTATTTAACGATGGTGTCAAACCTTCAACCAAATATAATTTTTACTATTATTCCATGGGGAGCCCTGGCTTTTCATGCACAGTGGAGCTAATTACTCATTTCCACACCGAACACAATGGTCCCATTCGTTTAGGGAAGCCACAGACTGAGATAACACAGTTATGGTGTGCCACTCCGTATTTTCTACAGTAATTGCAAAACACACAAAGAGTTCAAATACTTGTTGAACTTTGCAAATCCGAAGATCAGATGTCGTAAAAAAATCTTGGCACAGAGCAGGGTTTCCCTAACTTTATCCCCCCACGAACCCCCTGTGGATATCAGAGTTGTCCACAAACCCCCACCTTTTCGAGACACGATCTGAGTCATTATTATATTATAATACGCATAACAGTGCTTCGTCAAAGATCAAGTATTACATGCACAGTACGGTACTCCTATGGCAACATATGCGTATGGAATGCGAAAAGAGTTTGTCGATAGGTACAACTTTTGTACAGTACTAAATTATATGATATATCAGATTTTATTTCAACAAAAAGTACTCTAGTTTTGACTAGTTTTCCCCCTGGGATGGACTCACGCACCCCCGGGGGTTCATGCACCCCAGTTAGGGAAGCCCTGGCGTAGAGGATATGAGTCGGACATAAAGTCCAGTGACTATTCATAACCCACCGCCCTCTTGATCTGTGTGTTTACTTTCTAGAAAAATTTACATGTTTAAAAACATGAGGCCACCGAAAAAAAGTGGCGAATTATAAGATATTGCCTCTTCATGCATTTTATCCGCCACTTCCACCACATCCTTACAAACTAGTGTTTGCACGGGTTATCCGGGTACCCGGGTACCCGCCCGACGCGATACTACCCAGTTCCTCATTTATTACCCGAATCCTACGGAAAGTCGATTTTTTTTTTTTTTTGGCAAACCGATGGTTAGGTAGATTTCCCATTGACTTAGTGTGTTGTTATACTACCATGTGGTCGAAGATAACAGCAATAACGAAAGTACCGGCCCAACGTGATACTACCCGGTTCCTAATTTATTACTCAAATCCTAAGCAAAGTGTGATTTTTTTTTGGCAAACCGATGGTTAGGCAGATTTCCCATTGACTTAGTGTGGTGTTAGGCTACCATGTGGTCGAAGATAACAGCAATAACGAAAGTATTCCATGTATATCTTATAACTGGATTATAGAAGGGATAACTAAAAAATAAAAATTGCAAGTGTCTTTTTACTAATCGTTTATTCCAAATGCGATCAAAAATGCACGAATCGCGCAATCTTGCGGCTAATGCGAACCATGGGCCTGCATAATAGATAGTAGTAGTAACAACTGTTTAAGAGCTAAATTGGATATTTATATGGTCTGATCTGGAGGTGAAGAGCAAGCATAAGCAGCGGCTGTAGTGCGATGGTAGTAGTGATGTTAATGTACGTATTGAACATGAAAACATTGTCAGTAGAGAATATAATTCATTTATTATAGCATCCAAATATGTAATTTCTTGAAAAACGTGATACACGAGGGTAAACAATTTTTTCCGGGTACCCGGATACCCGACGGGTAACAGCTCTCGGGTACCCGGTTCCCAATTTTTGGACCCGTGGTTATAGTTTTGGATAATTTAACAGAACCACAGAAATGTCCTATTGAACTTCATCAACAGGGTATCCAACATGATATCCAGCACCATTTGACATTGACAATTTGCATAGAGAAACTTTATATTTTACACTATAAAAGCCTTCCAATAGAAAAAAAATTGACCACGGTTCTTAGTGGTATACTATATAGTCCAGCCATTTTGATTGATGAGCCTCTGATTCTTGAAGGATCATTAAAAGTTTAAGAGGTATAGAAATATGATCAGAGCTGATAACTGCAGGCTATTAAGCTCTACACTATGTCAACATTAAATTTGTTTCTGCAGTCAAAGAAATATATATATATTTGGGATGGGATGATTAGTTTTTTGAAACTACAATTTTTTTTTTTCAAGTCTGGTGAATACTGAATTATTTTTAAAGTTATTACTGGTTGCACTTTTAAATATTTGCCAGGGATATTCAACTCAACTATTTTGTCTACTTTTGTTTAAAATCACACATGATGCACTTCCTATTTCATGACAATATGATCAACCAGTTTCATTTTTGTTTCAATGTCTAATTTGCCAGGTCGTTATGAGTTAAAATGAACAATAACATTTTGTTTAGATGGAATATCAAATGAGTTCTGAAAAAAAAGGACTGATCAATTCCCCCCTGGGAATAATAAGGAACTGTTTCATCGAAAGTTAAACTACATGGTGCGTGAATGTAAAAGAGGAAGCTTAACAAATATCAGCACTGAAGATAATGGAAGCATCTAAAATTTAAACTGTTCAGTAACATAAATGCTTTTGTCACTTTCCTAAGTGGTTCACTTTCAATCGATCTACTTTCACTTTCCAAACCTGACCATTATCCGAGAAACGTAACATCATATCCTGTTCAAACCGGACTATTAATTTAAGATAAATTCTTCACTTCAGGAAAGGTTTGTCAAAACTCAGGTGAACAAAGTGCAGCACACAAGAAAGCTTACAAAATCTATTAATGCAACCAGCAGAACCGTACGGGAAGAAACACATGAAAAATGACTAATGTGTATATTTTGGGGAGTTTGCATGGAAGTCTTTGGGCTACTTTTAACAAAGGCACAATGTTCATTTTGAACTTTCTGATCCTTTTTTTTAACCACTTAATGCGATATTCCCATTTCACAGTCTGAATAAATTTATATACCCTTAAGTGTTGCTGCCTGCTGATTGGGTTCAAACTCTTAAATTATAATTATTATTATTATTATTATTATTATTATATTACAAAATCTCTTTGCTACCCTCAGATCAATATCATGCGCACTCCTGCTAAAGAGTAAAACTGTAATATATGGAGACAACAGAATTAGAAATTTTCCAGTATGTAGGAAGTCTGTTCAAACATGTGTCCTATAATCTAGTTTGCTATTGAAATGGACTCTTCAACCATAACATGACTATACAGTGTATTGCAATTCAATACTCTCTGCATTTGTGTCTTGTGTAAGCAGAAGTACACAAAATACATACCATAGGACTGTATGTGTGATGGTACAGTATTCCAGAATTAAAAGGATAAATGTGATTTGAGATCAAATCAGGAATATAGCTATTCAGCTGATGCAGGTTTTACTGTACAGTTAAATCTGCATATTTGCAATGTGAAATGTTACTTTCATTGAAGTAAGACAAGAGGATAGGAAATTATTAATTGGTATCACCGCACTGCCCCCCCCCCCTCCCCCACCCGCCCACCAAAGTTCTATTCACTTGATCTACACATTCTCCTACAGTGTACATATTGGTCATCTTTATTATGCTACATTTCTCAGACAGCCAAACTTGCTGTTTGGGCAACCAAAAAGTTCGGCAAACCATTAAAAATCATTCAAAATTTTCTCTGGATGTACAACTTTCCCAATACAGATTAAACTTTGAAGCCTCTGCGCCACAGTATAACTATAAATAGTAACATTGGTGACAACGGCCACTTCAGAACCAAACAATCTTTTGACTAAAAGTTGTGTCAAATGATATATCAGGCTTAAAAGTGCTACAAACCCAGACTGTAATGTTAAAACTTTCTTTGTATGTTGCTTTCCTTGAATGAAACTCACCTGTCCTTTTCGAATATTGCTGATCTGTTTCATGACCAATGATAAGCTTCTAGGAGGTCGTACATATTCATGAGTCTCGTTAGCAGTTTCATCTCTGCTATTGGCTGTCGGTAATTCGTCATTGGCAGATTTCACTGCTGGACCAGCTTCTTTGCTTCTCTGTTTGTACTCCAAACGACCTTTAACCCCACTACTGGCTGACCTTGAGTCATTATTGGAGGATCTGGGTTCATGGCTGACATAAAATGTACTCTTTGATAATAAAGATGATGACTCTTCATTCGCTTTGACCTCAAGATCTGACTTTAAAATTACATCGGTCCCAATCTCTGCTGTCTGTTTTTCTTTAATGAAGGAGAGAATAAAAAAGATGTTTTGGAATAGGAAAGATGATCTGCCTCTACAAGACATGATTCTACTAGAGAGCATGTCTGTCAATCAAAAATATAAAATAGTCAGATCTATCTACTCACATGTTTCTAAACTTATCTGCGGCCGAGAGGTGGCCGTAGTAAGATGCACACACATATATCAACTGAATAAACCAAATTGTTCTTTGATAGTTCTATGAAGGATACCACATCATTGAAACAAATCAGTTAATCATTTGATATGTGTATACATTGTTTGAAATGTATAAATTTTTATTATGTGTAAATAACTTACCAAAAGCCAAAGATGTAATGTTTAGATGCCTCAGTGTGGTAAGTTAATTGATGCCCAAACTGTATCACAAGTTTTGCAAATTAAAGTAATACAGTATGATATTTTAAGTATAAATGTCAGTACCACCACTCCTATTTTATGTTGTGGACTACTCATAAAATTCATATTCAGTGCTGTAGCAAATAGGGCCCTAAAGGAAACTCCACAACCAACCATGCCCAACTACTTTTTGGGACTTGGGTGATTAATTTTTATATTTGGTCCCTCTAGACATCCCAGATATGGCTCTTTCATGCCAAAACATTACACAAGAATGATGGGTCCCATTTGGTTTACAGACTTCTCAATTCATACAAATACTGGTCTCTTTGCTGGCCTATGGCTGACAGTGGGCTTCAGTAGACGAATGGGAAGGTTTTTTGCTCCTTGACACTGGGCCCCTTTGATGCCCAGGCCCAAGGAGTTTGGACCCGCTGTGAAGACCTAGTTACTGTGCATAGTTTACACCAGGAACCTCCATGTACAATCAGTGGACATAATGAGACAACAGTTGCATCTGGAGGAGCATTTCTCTGTACTATATGTTTATGTATGAACAGTAGGTGTTTGATGAACCCTTCATCTTTCCTAGCGATAAGAACTCTAAAGGGCATTGTCTGAAGTTATGGAAATAGTTCATGGAATATTTGAAAGACTATTTTATTTTGTCTGAGGACTTTAAATTATTGGTATGGTTTGTCTGACTTGGTTGATATGTCACAAACTATGATGGGTTTAAAGAAGGCTACAGACAAATAATAATCATAATAAATGAGACTTATATAGCGCCAAATCAGTAGACAAAAGTCACTGCTCAAAGCGCTTTACAAAGAAAGCAGATTAATTAACAAAAGAACAAGTGAAAAGATGGGTCGTAAGTAGACTTTTGAATGTAGAAATTTTAGAGCATGTTCGAATGTGATCTGGTAACTTGTTCCAGAGATAAGAGCCAGAGTGTTCGAAGCTTCTGTAACCATAGGTCTTCAAGCAATCTGGTATCAAGCAATCTGGTAGAATATTTATACCTCTACAATATTAAATTGGGTCTCCTAATTAAGAGCTCCTTTGCACTTGCACTGCATACTGTAGTTTGTAAAAAGTGTTTTGCAATGATTTGGGAAGGAACCAAGTTTCGATATTGTTCCCCCAAAGTAATGTTTTAGGTACAAACTAGAAATTGCAGACAATTTAAAGTACTACTTTTATTTTTTTCTGTTATTGTGTGAACTCCCTACCTTTAGGTCTTTTAAATATACCAAATAAAGACTGCTTCTTCTCTGGGATTTTAACATCTGTTGGTAACGGAGGGAAAAATGTCAACGAGTTTCCTTGTTCCGAAATTTCTCCAGTGCTGGCCATTTCATCTCGTAGCTCTCGTTGTAATTCTGCAAATTTAGGACAATAAAAGTGGATACTTGATGACAGCAATATCACACACAAAACACAGTTGTATGAGAAAAGTAGAATAGGCCTATCTCTCATCCAGGCCTTAAAATAATAATGAAAATGATTTACCGTTAAATTATTGTTTAATGGATTGGAAGACATTTACTATATGCATTGTATGCAAAGAGTTCTTTCATTTTGTCAAAATGTTGCTCTGATGATATCAGACAGTTTGGTCTTTCAAATTACTATACAAACATCACATTTAAAGCCTAAGTTGCCACATTTCCTAGACAGTCTTCTTTTGATATATGGTGTCTCATGATTTGGTCATTTGTTAGCTCTATAACTGGATTAATTTTCAACTTTCAAGTGCCAATCATGCTTCATTCATGTTTTATATTTCCAAACACATAAATTAACTGTTCCATAACACATTCTGTGTCCTATCCATTACTACTCTTGAGTATACACTGAACATTTTCTACTGATATACATATTTTTTTTTTCTTTTTTTTTCTTTTTTCATATCAAGACAATGAGTCTGAATAATCCTGGTTTTATTCTAAAGTACATTTGTTGTATACCAAGTGTATAACACAAAGTATATTGTATCAATGAACTGGAGATATAAGGTTTCTTTAGAATTATTTTGAATGGGCTACAACAGGTCATCTTTGACAAACACAATATAGTACTGTAGGTAGTGAGAAGTTATTCTGACCTGAAGTGTTTATATATACTGTATATTCTGGCTGAAAGCATACAACCTATTTGTTTACATAATTTGCATTGTAAAGGCAACTTTTTTGTTTATCAATGAACAGAAAGTTGAGCACAGCATGGTTCTTGACAAACTGTTTGACACTAAGCTGCACTTTTCTTTTTAAGGTCTCCACAAGACTAAAAACTTTACCTCAGCTTCTGTCAGCAATTATTTCAGTTTCTATAAATCCTGTTCACATGTTCGATGTTTGTGAGGAGTCTTCCCTCGTACAGGTAGCTGAAACTGAAATGATACCGTGCTTTCCCCCTATGAACTTCTTGTTTGCTTACAAGTGTCCCCAGCATATGAAACCCCTTACAGTCTAGGTTTTGGCCATGCATGAATTCATTTGTACACGTATTTCAACTAGTATTTCACAATCTATTCATTCATGATATGCCACTTTTCAGTTCACAAAGACAACAATGTTTCAACTTGCTTTAGTATAAAAAACAGAGACCAAACAAAGACAGTAAAATCTGGCAACATATAGTCTCATAACATCTGCAACATCAGTCAAACATTTCTAAAGTATTATGACTTATAAGGTGACAGGATTTCAAAAGAAAAACAGGAAGTACTTCATCTCAATGGCAATGTTGCTATATATATAATAGGCATGTAGTGGAATTACTGTTAGCCCCAACCTAACCTTTAAGGCTAAAGACTATAATTAATAACGTTTATGAAATTCTGCGTGAAAAGTGTTAAATCGTTAAACTACTGTATATGAATTAGACAATTGAAAAATCATCTGATTTTGAGACACATTTTGAACGGCAGTGCTTAGACTAGTAATAGCAAATGCCTACTTGTTATTATTGTTCTCGACACCCAGACATTACGAAATTCGCATTGCAACATAACTTAGGTCTAAGTTAGGCTACATTACATACTGCAAGACATGAAACTCCTACCAATGTGAAGTATTCGTACTTTTGATTAGAAAATGTTTCAAGAGAATAAATACTACAAAGCTTACTTACTAAGTGTCACAATGTTAAGGCGCCGACGATACTAATGACGAAGCTCTTGTATGCCCTTCATTGCCTGCCTGCCTACCATTGCCATTACCTATTGTAGGCCTATAAACGGTAACTGGTTTCCGAATTTATAAACACCGCACAACACATCACTCAGCTGATCGAAAGATTCATAACACTGCACCAGGAGCTACATAACAACGATATATAATATTCTAGACACGTGTGGCTTCGAGCTCAAGTAACGGATGTATTGCACAGTGAAGCAGCTGACCATGTACTCTTGTATTGGAAATTAATGGACGAGACAACTTGCATCCGTTTCATTTTTAATAAACTGAAGTTATCTCTCTAGTCACATAACAGGTGTCTATGGTTATCTAGCTTCCGAGATATTAGGTTAGAGGGCGTAACAAAACGAGGGGCGTAATATAAAAAGTTGTTAGGTAAAGCACGAAACTCGAATGTGAAAGCCTCAACTGAAATTTTGAGCACTCTACCTTATCAATGGCGTAACCAGACTTTTTCATCTGGGGGATGAGGGGGCGTAGGGCTGAGGGGCAGAGAATTCGAGTAATTGCGCGCGCGACCAGTAGCCTCATTCAGCCACAACAAAACTGTGCATAGTCCATCAGATTTATTAATAAATTGAAAAACACGGAATATCACACCGGGAAACGATATCATATCTATCTGCCAAAGAGTGAAATGAATTACCGTCAAGTGTAGGAAATAGTAAATATTTGAACACATTTAAGAAACAACTTTATAAGTTTTATACTAATTGTAACTAAGATCTTTCTGCATGAACTTCGAATATTTAAAACTCTTTGTTCATGCTTTTTTCACCTTTTATTCACTTTACGGTCAGACTCTTCACTTTTTTCCTTATCCTTTATTCATTTCGTTTATTTTACTTTTTGTTGCATCGTAAGTTTTTATTAAGCCCTCGTTTCATTTTAGTTGTTAAGTTGTTTGTGATTTTCTGCTACTCTTTTTCCATCTTTTAATTCTGTTGTTATTTATTTCTTAAGTTTTTGCTATTCGTTTACACTCGTTTTACTTTTAAGAGCCGCGGGGTGGTTAGCATTCTTGCTAAACGAGTTTTACCCTTCTGTCAAAAGTTTAATAAATAAATAATCAATATTTCGGTTAGGACTATATTTCTAACGACTGAGATCTGTGATAGTTCATACGTGCGATGTTGAAAGTACGTAAAATATCATGCTACATCTTCCAAGTAACAATATCGTATCGACTTCGAACGGTCGATATAACGATGGTATAAAGTTATAATCATACACATGATATAACAAGCATGGTAACAGCTAGGTTATCTCATTGGTTAGCATGTGTAGCGAGTGCAGGGGATGGAGACCTCGTAGTGATGACAGCGAAAGGATAGGATTATATTTAAATTGAGACGCAATTGGATGGTATTAATATGATAGTTCCCGTCAGTTACGGATTAACGTCATCCGCAAATGAATTTTGTAAGTTTCGTCCAATATTTGTTAGCCCATCAATGTAATTTTATGTTGGGGGGGGGGGGG
>KN888030.1:14929-37221 GCA_000934455.1 Apostichopus parvimensis | reverse complement strand
TTTGCAAACAATGGTAAGATATCCATAAGTTTTTCAAGAGGTACTATGTGCAAGAAACCTGATGCGACTGTAGTGGTCAAAATCTTCCATTCCCAACGGCGGCAGATATACCTTTTTTTGGCCCGAAAAAAATTCCCCATAACGTAATTTTACTACGCAGCCACCCCATGGGGAGAATGTGTATATATTGGTCGCCTTAAAGGTAATATGTATATATCGCCTTTCACCCAGAATATTGCACATGCAGAAGTTAATGACAACCACAACAACACCCTCTAAGGTCTACTTAACCACTTATGTAACAAAAGGGTTCTGTCAAAGTCGGTCAACATGTTTGAAGTGTTTGACACCTGAATTACAACATTCTGAGTTCGGACACCTTAGATTTTGAAGTACTATTACATATATATATATATATATATATCTATAAATACATATGTAGACTATATGTATTTATATCTTTATTTATCTGTTTATTTATTTTAACTGTTCTTCAAAATATTATATATATATGTATGTATTTATGAGGATTGCTAATTTAGGTCATATCTGGTGGTGTCTGGAAGACCACTAAGAATACATCCAAGGGCAAAATATTAGGTAGGTGGTAATTTTAATACGAAATTCATTTGTTTGAAATCATTCAGTTTTCATATATATGTTAATAACAAATCAATTATTTTTAAAACGTATACGCTCTTATCTTACTTAATGGCGAAAAACATAACATAACGTATGTGTTGTATGTCTATTTCAACAACAACAACAAAACAGCAAAACGTACCTCACTGTTCACATTAAAATTGCAGCATATTTTTTTTCAAATTTTGAATGACATTTTATATTTCCTGAACTTATTAAAATTTCCTATTATATTTCTAAACGTTATTTTTGATCAGCTTTTAACTATTATTATTATTTTAATTATAAAGGCCACGGTTTGTTTGATAAACGTGAAATGTTCATCTTGCCTACACGAATTGAAAAGTTTCACGAATGGTATTGCTAGCAAAACATTTAATCCATGTTGTTTCTGAATATCTCAGTCGGTACAGCAAACTGCTTGGAGTTTTCTGTAAAACAAAATTCTTCCATAATTCAGGATGCTATTTTTCTGTTCGTAATCATAGTATCTTTACTCCTTTCTCTCGTCACATCTTGAAGCAGACACCTCACCCTCAGTCTATCAGGTAAAAATGGCGGCTTCTGAGGTAAGGCTCAATTTGTAATCTTAATATAACAACGTTACTGGTTGAAATCATTCTTACTCACTGTATCTTGGAAATATACAATCTGTCACTGAAAGTTAGAATCTGAGTTTATTAAAATACTGAAGTTTATAACATATCACAGTATAGGGTAGCACATACCATATATACAATTCCCTTCGACACTGTCTAGATTTTCAGAATGAATCTTGAATGTCTCGTAGAGAATATTGTTTGGTATAGATATAGCACTTTATATATAAGTAAAGTGCATTGTCATTAACAGCATTAACAATTTACCATGCAATGATTTGTAGCTTAAAGACCCAATTCTGTTACTGAATCAAATCATCTTTACTCACTGTTGGACGATAGTTCCATAGTGACGCTGTTTTGGAAAGGCATGTAGGGTGCTAAGGTTTCTTTTCTATATAATTGTCTCATAGCATCATACATGTAAGAAGACAGTTAAATTGATATGCTTTGAAGCAGTAGCCGACGCATATCCAGGGTCTGGTGGGAGATGGGATGGATGTGATATGCATAAAATTATTCGAAAATCGTAGTTATTTTGTCTTATAAGATCTTATATCTTATATTATATCTTATATCTATAAGTTAAACACATCTGTTTTATTGTCCATTACAGACTCACGTAACAGCCTTGTTGGTACTCTCTACTCTGGCTACAACACTATGCGGTTCTTTTCAAGTCGGTTATCAGGTGGCTGGGCTCAGCGCTCCTTCCATAGTGAGTAGCCCACTGAATGTGCCCTCCCTCTCACGTCAACTCCTACTTTCCCCACCCCACCATCAATAAATTGAACAGAATTCTTCTTTGTTTTAGTTTGTGACATCTTCACACAATAAAATATAAAAGTATGTGACTAAGCAGGCACGTTTTCATTTGCAATAAATTCCGTTTACAAACATACAAATTTTAATATAATCGGTAGTGCGATATGCAAACTAATTCATGGTTTTCATGTTTTCACTACGTTTTAATTTCTTAGCTTATGCAACAATTTTACAACCAATCAAACGCGGAGAGGAGGGATGCATACCTCAGCGATTCGGCGATACTTTGGCTGTGGTCAACAACTGTCTCCGTGTTGGGTATTGGTGCGGCTATTGGCGCTCTCATTTCTGGCTACCTAGCCGACCTCCTCGGCAGGTGAGTTATGACATCGGATAAAAGCAGGGGGGTAGGAAGCTTCCAAAAAGTGTGGAGGGGGGGGGGCACAACATCAGAGGGCACTTTCTCATTCCATAACCACCACTCGTTATGCTATAAACCGATACACACCGGCCATATCACTTAAATATATGTGTTAGTATGCTTTCAATACTATTATGGTGCGCTGCAACATTGATTTTTTATTTATTGAGATTGTTTATTGTTAACCGTGCTACAAAAAGATATGGGATGCCATTTTAAAAATAGCATGTACAGACTAAAAATAAATAAACCAAATATTAAAATTAACAAAGGCTTAAGATATTAAAATGACAGTTCTTCATCAAAGGGGCACATTTTATTTGCCAGTAGAGCACATTTGCTATTTTGGAAAAAAAGTGGGGGAGGGGGAGGGCACGTGCCCCCAGTGCCCCCCGGCTCCTACACCCTGAATAAAAGTCGTCATTATTGCGTAACGCAGACTTACGCAGCATTATAATACTAAACAGAGACTTTGAATTCAAAGAAACTAACATTTTAATTTAAAGCTAACTAGACCTATAATGTGTAAAAGACCATAGTATCAGTGTTAATTTTTTTACACTGATTTTACACTGTGTATACTTTGGTAGTTATAACATTGGGAGCTCATCGGTTTGGTTAGATAAGTCCAGACGGTTTTCAAAACTATCGCAATAACCCGTAAAAATTGCGAACCAACAATTCATCATAGCATTTACTCTCATATGAATTACATGTTAAGAAAAAATGACATTTGAAAATAACCACAACCCTCAAATGGTAAATTGTACGAACATCATGGTTGTGACGTCAAAGATTCACTGTGCGTCCAAACATCCAACCTAGGTGGACCACAAAGCCCTCAGAGACACTTTACAGATTCCTATTCGCCAAATGTAATACCGCAGGTGTTCCAGTAAGTCTCGAGTCAACTAAGTTGACATATTTACAGATTAGGAATAAAGAACTTGAAGAAAAGATGGATGAGCCACTGCATCTTATTGATTGCTTACTGGTTTGTAGCACCGATAATTATCTTCATTTAGTTAATTATATTTCGCTTGACTCTTTTAATGCTCCATTATAAGTCACAACACTATGTATTTTAGTGACGGTACATAATGTTGTTGCATTGTTATGGCTAGAAAGTTTGTTTTTTTGAGATTGGACCCAGCGATAGAGAACTATATGTACGTACGGGATACGTACGTGATACAGTAGCAACCATGTTTGCACCGCTTAACGTCCTGACAGTTTGTGATAAGTTTCAAGTGCTATTTTCTCCCAATCTGTAGATCAGATTTGCATATGCTCTAGTGACGTGCGGTATTGTATTTTGGGGGGTTATGTAATCATTAATATGAAAAACCTTTGGACAATTCTTTCAAGTGACTGAAATATTTAGTTTATCACACAACACATATAACATCGGCTCCTTGCAAGCAACGCGTGTGATCTCTAATAATATATCTTTACAATGAATTTAAAAAAAAAACTTGTCAAGGCAAAAATGGTGTTGTCATTTATCTTTGAGCAGTTCCGTGTCTATAAATAATGTTAACCTAATTATTTTGAGAGAACTAGGTTTAAAGAATAATGGTATAACAATAAAAACTTGGACTGCACTAACGTGGTCATCAAATGCCAGTCAAAACAATCGTTTCAAATGTTGACAGTACTCAAAATGTGTTTATCTCACCCCCCGTTCCCCTTCCCCCAAAACATAAACCTTAGAGAGATATAAAGGTGACCTGCGGAAAACGCTTGGTCCAACATAAATAACACCGCCGTACTCGTGAAGTGTTTTTTTGAAGTGTTATGCACTTCAAATTTCATAAAATATGTAATAAACGTCGGACATATGCTTCAAATTTCGACACAGGCCACCTGAACCCCCCCCCCCCAACCAAATAAATTCCTTAGAAACTTGAGGCATAAACACTTTTATAGCTGTTAAAGTTCAAATACACGCACTTTGTGTGATTCCCGGGCTGGGTGTTCATCACTGGACAGTATGAACCACATATATGGGTATTCCTCCTACTTATGGAACGCCAAAGGGGTCATGAGACATGATCAGGTCCTGAAATATATATGTCCACACTCTGACAAAAATATATCAGTGATGTCTCACTGTACATCAATATTTGCACTAATATGTTGTGAACAGCTAATATATTCATACCACATTGTCACCACTTCACAAAGATTGAGCGTGTGTCAACTCCGAATGTGAGAAAAACATCAAATCTTTTCACTTCCACTTCCGTGTACAACCTTCATTTCATTATATATAAATCAAAAAAGTAATTGATGTTAAAAGGTGACTATATTTAAGACAAACTTAACTTTGATAAGTTGCAGACCGTAAACCAAATATCCTGCTATTCAAAGTAATCAATTTGATATATGTTACATTTCTGTAGTTCTCATTTAAAGCGGGTTTTGCGTTTGGTACGCAATTTTACAAAACAGTTTAAGTCAAGCGGAGGTTCAAAATTGATCAACCTTAGACACCCTCTAGATTGCGATCCACGCAAGGAAGGATATTGATTGAAATATTAATAAATTATATTGAGTTCCCAACATGTCATCGCCTAATGGTAATGTTTATTGGATAGTAGTCACGTGTAAAGTGCAAGTAAAAGAAACATATATGCAAACTTTTGTACTGTGAAATCATTTTTTAATATTTTTATAATTAGTAAATTTGGTTAGTTTAGTAATAATGAGATTGGATTTCAGAATCAAATTTCATTGACAAATTGCCACCCTCAACTCATGTAGCTAGTTTATAAAGGGATGATGTTTGGTTCCTCAGCTCCTATATAATTAATATTAATACTTATCCATTGTTTGTATTAATCGAAGCCTGCACTATAATTGCTCTCTACGCCTACCATGAACCGCGGACCACAAACAGATGAAATCAAATATCACTATCTTTGTTAAATTGGTAATACAACTCATTGAACCTACTTGTTTGGCCTTATTACATTGTCATATTTCTACAATGATTCTTATGTTGTTTCTAATGAACTTACTCACTTGACAACCTGCTAGACTTTTTAGACCAGCCGCTTTTACTGACGATGTTCTGATGCATGAGTTTAATTCTCCATTAATCACACAAAGAAGGAGTTTCAGAAAAGATTAAGAGATGAAGAATATTTTAAAGGTGAAAGGTGAAACTGTTACAGAATGTTTTTTAGCCTGAAAATGTTCTAAGTCTAAAATGAACCGGGAACACAAACAGATGAAATCAAATATCACTATCTTTGTTAAATTATAATACAAATCATTGAACCTACTTGTTTGACCTTATTACATTGTCATATTTCTACAATGATTCTTATGTTGATTCTAATGAACTCACTCACTTGACAACCTGCTAGACTATGTAGACCAGCCGCTTTTACTGACGATGTTCTGATGCATGAGTTTAATTCTCCATTAATCACACAAAGGGGGGGGGGGGGGGGTCAGAAATGTTGCTTTCAAAGTTTAATGAAATGTGTCAAGAAATGAATATTCTGCCTAAAACCAATCTTTCAATATTTCTTCATCTTCTTCTTTATCTGGTTTTCATAATTAGGAAAGGAGCTATGATGTTGGTCAACGTGCTCTCTATCCTAGCAGGTTTATTGATGGGCTTTAGTTACCTCGCTAATAGCTATGAAATGATCATAGTTGGAAGACTAGTCATTGGAGTTTTCATTGGTAAGTTACTACGGGATCAGTTTCTCACGTTACTTGGCAACACCGTCATGAACACATGGTAACAGTATATCGGTATGAGGGGACCCAAGCTTGAGATTGGATCAAGTTAATTTGTTTTCATGCCCTGGCTCTATCTTGGGTGAGTTATTCTTAAAAAAAGTATGTCCAATTAGTATCATTTGAGTTGGAAACATCAATAAAATCTAGTTTATAAATTAACTAGAATTAACATTGATTGTTGGAAGACAGAAAAACAATCTTCGACATTTCCTTTCTGAAGCTATGTTTATTATGTGATTTACGATGAAGAGTTTGTGAATCACAGAATCGCTAAAACAAAACCATCGATGTGGAAAGCTTATTGCATTTACAATGAGATTCTGATTTTACATCGATAGCCAGGATGGGAAACCCATTGTGAACGACAAACATATATACCACTGTGCACCCGATACTCATAGCTAGTACAGTAACTACTGTTCATGTTCCACAACCGTGCATCTGTAACTATACTGCGCTGTGTTCGCAACACGGTAACATGTGTTACAGTTGGCACAGTAATGACTGGAAAGCTGTTTCACATTGAACTACGAGTCCGACAGGTGAAAATTTGCAATAATTTAAAAGAACAAATAATAATAATATTTTTAAAATTAAATTTAAAAAAAAATAAAACTTTAAATTTAAAAAATTTAAAAATTTAAAAATGTGCAGTAAGAAAAAACTTGCAGTAATAACTGTACCACCTGTAACACATGTTACCGTGTTACGAACACAGAGCAGTAGTTACTGATGCACGGTTGTGGAACATGAACAGTAGTTACTGTACTAGCTATGAGTATTTGCTGCACTGTTACAATCGCTCGAGATGATCTTGGAGATTTAAGCAGCACTTTTCCTTCGGTGATTAAAGGTATGCATATTCTGATTCAGAGGTTTCATTGGTGTAATAAACTATATAAACATGAAGACAAATTGTATATTTTCAACAAAAAAAATCCCCTTTCACCCTCCTTATGACAAATTCGCCTATTCAAAACTGTGTTGTTGTTTGTTTTGTGACAGGAGCTAGCAGCGGGATAGTACCCCTCTATCTAGCCGAGATCGCCCCTATTGACCTCCGTGGAGCTATAGTTGTCGGACATCAACTTATGATCACAGTTGGCATACTTATAGTTCAGGTAAGAATAGTTCCAGATATATGATTACATTAGTAGTGTTTATATCACAGACAAGTATAGTCCAGGATTATGCATACATTATTCATACTTATATATAAGTATGAGTAATGTTAGTATAATATAGTTCAGGTATGAATAGTTCCAGATATATGGTTACATTAGTAGTATTTATATCACAGACAAGTATAGTCCAGGATTATGCATACATTATTCATACTTATATATAAGTATGATTAATGTAAGCATAATATAGTTCAGGTAAGAATAGTTCCAGATATATGGTTATATTAGTAGTATTTATATCACAGACAAGTATAGTCCAGGATTATGCATACATTAGTCAAACTTATAGTTCAGGTAAGAATAGTTCCAGATATATGATTACATTAGTAGTATTTGTATCACAGACAAGTATAGTCCAGACATTAGTCATATTTATAGTTTAGGTAAGAATAGTTCCAGATTTATGCTCAGTAATAATGTATATAACAGACAAGTGTGGGTCCTAGTTTATGCATATATGCAATAGTCATACTTATAGTACAGGCTAGTATAGTTCCAGACATTAGTCATATTTATAGTTCAGGTAAGAATAGTTCCAGATTTATGCTCAGTAATATGTATATAACAGACAAGTGTGGGTCCCAGTTTATGCATAAATGCAATAGTCATACTTGTAGTACAGGCTAGTATAGTGCCAGACTTGAGTAATATTTATAGTTCTGGTAAGTGTAGTTCCACATGTTTGCTCAGTAACATGGTACAGAACAGTCAAGTGTGGGTCCCAGTTTATGCAAATACAATAGTCATACTTATAGTACAGGCTAGTATAGTTCCAGACATTAGTCATATTTATAGTTCAGGTAAGTATAGTTTCACATGTATGCTCAGTAACATGTACAGAACAGACAAGTGTGGGTCCCAGTTTATGCATATATGCAATAGTGATACTTATAGTACAGGCTAGTATAGTTCCAGACATCAGTCATATTTATAGTTCAGATAAGTATAGTTCCATATGGATGCTCAGTAACATGTACAGAACAGACAAGTGTGGGTCCCAGTTTATGCATATACAATAGTCATACTTATAGTATAGGCTAGCATAGTTCCAGGCATTAGTCATATTTATAGTTCAGGTAAGGATAGTTCCAGATTTATGTTCAGTAACATGTACAGAACAGACAAGTGTGGGTCCCAGTTTATGCATATGCAATAGCCATAATTATAGTACAGGCTAGTATAGTTCCAGACATTAGTCATATTTGTAGTTCAGTTAAGAATAGTTCCAGGTGTATGCTCAGTAACATGTATAGAACAGATAAGTTCGGGTCCCAGTTTATGCATACACAATAGTCATACTTATAGTACAGGCTATTATAGTTCCAGACATTAGTCATACTTATATAATAGCAGAGAAGCAAACGTACCCCGCACCCATTGTTCCTACATCTAAGCATGCATGGTATGGACGAGACACTACTCAATATTTTCATGTTTAATCCTCTTTTTGTCAGATATTGGGTCTCTATGCTTTCATGTATGAAACGGGCTGGCCAATTCTACTGTCTTTGACGTCCGTACCAAGTATCCTTCAATTTTTTGTTCTCCCGTTTTGCCCTGAAAGTCCAAGATGGCTCTTTATCAAGAAAAATAAGGAAAGTGAATGCAGACAAAGTAAGTTGAAATACCGAAATAACTCAAGCTGAGGAATGTTACCGAAGTTGCTTAGACTTACATGGAATTCTTCAAACGTTTCAAGATATGATGAGGTCCTGAAAAGTGTTACAAAAAAAGTGTTACAAAAAAAGTGTTACAATAAAATGTGTTACAAAAAAACCCAAATCAATGCTGTACTCAAATCATGGTGTAACAACTGAACATGTGAATGTTGTCCTCATATTATGGTGTAATAACAACCAACCATGTGAATGGTGTACACAAATCGTGGTGTTACAACATCCTAATAGATCAATGATGCACCCAAATCATGTTGTAATATAGCAACAACATAACATGTTAACGTTGTATTCAAATCATGGTGTAGCACCACCCTAATATATCAATGATGCACTCAAATTAATGGTGTAACAACAACCTAACATGTCAGTGTTGTACTCAAATTATGGTGTAACAACAACAACGACCTAACAGATAAATGTAGTACCCCAAATCATGGTGCCGCAGTAACTACCTAACGTATCATTGCTCTACTCAACTCATGGTGCTACAGCAATGAGCTCACATGTCATTGTTGTACTCAAACCATGGAGTTATCACAAACTAACATGTGAAAGTTGCACACAAATCATGGTGTTATACAACAACAAGAACAACCTAAGCAAACCAATGTTTTACCCAGCACGCAACCACAACCTTAACAGATCAAGTTTGTACTCAAATCATGGTGTAACAACAACAACAACTTAACAGATCAATGTTGCACTCAAATCATGGTGTAACAACACCCTAATGTAGCAATGTTGCATTCAAGTTCATAGTGTAGTAACAATTACCTAACATATCAATGTTGTACTCAAGTCATGGTGTAATAATCTAACATGCTAACCCACTGCGTCTATGAACTGAAGATGTTAAAATAAAACGATGAATTGCATGGAAATGATGCATTGTTGATCAATTATATAGTTCAATTAAAAGAAAGACAAGACGATTCTAGAATAGGTAACATTTCTATAGCTTATCCTTTAAATTATAAGAACAATTCTGAAATGTTCAAGGGTCAAATCGATGTTAAAGTGGGTTCAAATTGAAGCATTCCTCTATATAGAAAAGGTAACATTTCTATAGCTTTTCCTTTAAATTATAAGAACAATTCTGAAATGATTCAAGGGTCAAATCGATGTTAAAGTGGGTTCAAATTTAAGCATTCCTCTTTATAGAATAAGTAACATTTCTATAGCTTATCCTTTAAATTATTAGAGCAATTCTGAAATGATTCAAGGGTCAAATCGATGTTAAAGTGGGTTCAAATTTAAGCCAATACATTCTTGTATCACTCCACGTAAGTGTTTAGTGTCTTATTTACATATTTACCACACAAACACCGAGAAAGGAAGTAAGGACCATGGTCCGGACAATGTTGTAATGTGTAACGAGCACAAAAGTGTTCATGAACTTCTCTCTTTATGTTTATTTCTCAAAAGCTAAACGTAATTAAGAAAACAAAGCTACATGGAATTGTACCCTGCGGTGGAAAGAAGTAGCTATTATTAGTGTGTTACAAGTCAACTTAGTTATGTGCATTTAAAGATGAATATGTTGATGTGACTAACGTAATTTTTGAGAACAATAATAAAAAACAGCTATTAGGCCAAGTTGTATTTTATACCTTTTTTACTTTTTTTGGGGGTGGGGGTGGGGAGAAATGACCCTTTAAACATCTGAAGCTTATCAATAAGTGACTGGACTTCCAAGTCTAACACAGTTCACCAAAGGCAACACAAAACTGGATCGGAAACATGAACCTTAAATGGGCTCAAGTAACATCTTTAAAATGCATTAAATATTTGTCAAAAACAAGTAGCGTTGAAAGGGTGGTCTGTTGTTTATATGACGTTAACAGAAGATATTTCGGTTGCGTCATTTGAATTTCTACAATAATGGATGAATATTGACATTAAGCCCTAGCTACACAGAGAAGCCGACTTCATTATAGGTTTTTACCTTTACTCTTTTAAGTTTGTACAGCGCCATAGCTTATGTTTTTACATATATATGTGCGCTTTAGAAATGTTTAAATAATAATAATAATAATAATAATAATAATAATAATAATAATAATAATAATATCAATTTAGTCTTAAAGGAGAAAACCAAAGAGTTAGCATAATCTAATGCTGAATATATCTTGAAAATATGAATAGCTATAACACTTTTAGCGCTTTTTTACTTGAAATATAACACATAGCGTCATGCTTTAACCATCAATTAATCATTTACATAAATTAACAATTTTTTTTTATATAACTCTTAGTCTTACAAAAACTACGTGGGACTGACCAGGTTGAGGAAGAGATGGAGGAAATACGCAGAGAGGCAGAAGATGACGAAAAAACGGAGAGAGTCGGTGTTCTTACTTTACTGAGATTGCAAGACCCAAACTGGAAGAAGCCTTTGATTATATCTATATATCTCCTATTTTCTCAGCAATTCTCTGGAATTAATGCGGTATGTTCTTTTTTTCTTATCAAATTGAAACTGTTAAAGTATACACATAAACTTGTCATCTTCTTTAACGGCGTCTATAAAGCAAAAAAGACTAGCTAAGAGATCGATTTATGTTTTACCTATGAAAGAACCATTTTATCTTATAGCATCCTAGGGAAATCAGTTGTCAATTTTTGAGATCCAGATCTTATCCACAAATTTGGGAATATAATGATCGTTGTCATAGCATTACCCTGAATCACTTACTTCATATAGTACATGAGCCTTGAATGTTACTAACCTCTTTGCCTTTGAAATTGGACGTTAGTGCGGTCTAAAACATTAATTCACACAATGAATTCAAACAGTCATTCTATATGGGTGTGACATTTACAGCAATTGTTGTTTGGTATTGGCACAACAGCCAGACAAGTTTCTTTTAAATTTATATTAAATCTAAATTCCGCCAACTTTGTTAAGCAATCATCATCAGCCACCGAATAATCCTTTTAAAAAAATTTTCCTCATTTTTGTTTTTAAATTTTGGTACGTGCATAAATCTGGCATAGTTTGACCTCTTGAACTCCATTGACCTTGTGGCCATCGTCATTTTGCATTCATTAATAAACTGTTAACTTGAATACTCTGGTATCCTACATGGGTTTGCGAGGTTCGACCATTGATTCATTGTGGTATGCTCGTAAAAGCCAAAAATGCTGTTTTATTAATTTGACCTTATATCCCTGACCTTGACCCTAAGATACCATTCGTCACGTGGGACTACGTCCTCACACTCACCAAGTTTGAAGTCCATCGTTAAGAAACGTTAAGAAACAGTTTGCGAAACACTGTTTCGCAAATATTTGACCAAGTTTGATCTTTAACCTCCTATATGCTCATGTGGTATTGGGTTTTTACATTAATTAATGCACTGATTTCACCATCTGTAATTAGAATATCCAGTTATAAAACTGGGCCAGCCTAATTGAAAACTCTCACACAATTTCTACTAAACGCTCTCTAAGATTTCTTGCAAATCATCTCAGAAATTCTCTACAACAGAATTTAAAAATTTACACCTATAGTGTTTAATTCTCCGGAAGGAAGTTCTGGAATAACTTTCCCAAAAGTATTAAACTGACTGTGGCCACACATTTCCTACAAAACTGCGTACCGCTTCGCCCCTTTCTTGTAGTGGTGGTAATTAATCATACAATATATTCATAAAATAAGAATACCAGCCGACTATGATTAAGGTATACGTTCTGAGCCTAAAATCAAACTGTAAAAGTAAAACGTAAAATAAAAAGCATAAATCATCTATTTATTTTCAATAATAGATTGTATTTTACGCTACTGAAGTTTATCGACAAACGGGATTTGATGAAAATTTGGTGTACATTGCAACGGTTGCAACCGGGTTAACTTTCGTGGTTATGACCATCGTAACGGTATGTTGAAACAAACTATCCAACATAAAACTCAATGTTGAAGTTGAACTTTATTTTGATGTTTATTTTTGATGTTTGTGACAGAGATAAATGGAATGATCAAATTCTCCAAACAGTTAAGGAAAATAAAATTTTATTCCATTTTGGGAGATTTTAATGTTACGTGTATGTTAATGTAACGGCTTTATATGTGACTTCACATACTAAGACTGCAGACTTGAGAAAGTCTAAATATGGCATCGAGGTACATATACTTGTCCTTAATGTTTTTGTTTATCAGTACAATGTTTATTTTCTGTATTGGAGATGGGTCCTGCAAATGCTGAACCTAAAATATTGAAAAATATTGGTATGACTTAATGATGATATTCTATCTTGTAAAAGCAACGAAAAACTATGAGAAACTAAACCGTTTCAGATCCTACAGTGGCACTATAGGGCATCACAGGTCCAAGTCAGGACCCTGTTAAGCAGGATGTACCCCCAAAGCGGAGCAAAACTATTTCTTAGATGGTTGGGTTTGTGTCTCCTTTACCCTTGAAACTGACCACCGGTTCATGTGATGAGAAGACAAGCTTCGTACAGAAGATTGCTCTTGTAATCTGATTAGCAAAATGAAATAAGGTTATAAAAGGCAGTCTACTTGGCTCAGATAAAAATCATTACGCACTTCAGATATTTGTAAATAAATATACACGTATCATGGTTTTTTAATTTTCTTCATTTAAGGTTTTCGTCATTGAGCGTGTCGGTCGTAAGCCACTCCTTGTCTATCCGTTTGCAATCATGGCTGTGTCACTTGTCGTGGTTACGGTTTCACTAGGTTTACAGGTTCGTAAAACGCCTCGACAGAAGTGAAACATTACATTCAAATATTTAACGACTATTTTGATATTCCACAAAACATACGTCACTGTAATAGTATCTACCATACTTTCCAATGACGGGCACATGAATTAAAAATGTTGGGCCAAGTTATAAAGCCCCCCCCCTCCTCCAACTAATTAGCGTATAGGGGCATGAACCTTTTAAGAAAGGGCCAGAGGCAGAATCAGAATTTTGTAAAGGAATGATGTGGTCCTGGAATCTTTGAAGCCGATTCCCATGCAGGGGTGTATTCGGGTATCTGCCCCCCCCCCCCTATACCCAAAGAAAAAATTGTAAGAAAAGGGAGCATTCTGAGGTGCATTGTATACTATAAATATAATATATATCACCCGCCGCTTATCAGGGCATTCTGGGCCGGGAGGAGTAGTCTTACTCTTCTAAAACTGTAACCTTAAAAATCTCCATTTTACCAACTTTCACCACAATGTTTAAGGCTCACAATATTATAATAAACATAACTTTATTCATATTTCTATGCATCCACCTTTAAAGAAGAAAACTGGAAAATTTAAACTGAAAGAAAATAATAAATCCTTTAAGTTCGTGTGTAGCTACTGCATGTCCTTTTGTTATATGATTTAGGTTCAAATTTGGGTACAAAACGTAGAAAAATTAAAATCAACCTCTTTCTGAAAAAGCCTTTGTAGGTACATTTTTAATGTAACTTTCTTTCTATTCTTTTAAAATAACAAAATAAATTTACCTCCAAACCATCCTTACTAAATAAATTATTTTTTCTTCAGCCAGCAGCAGATGGCTTTAAATGGGTGGCGCTGTTCGGTATCTTCATATTCATTATTGCTTTTTCAATCGGACCAGGTAAGGTTGAAGGTTCTTGTTGTTGTATGTACTGTAAGTATGTAATTTAGATTCTCCTGCGAGCAGGAACTCGCGAAGAAGCCTCATTGGCTTATCAAAGCCGCGAGCTGACCGAAGTCAGTCTCTTAGATTCATATTTAACGTCCATGATTATGAATTGTCAATTGTCAACAACTCTGTAATTAAACGACATACATTAATCTTGGAGCTGCTCGAACTCGGGACCTCATGATTGTGAGGCACCGGCGTTAACCACTGAGCTAACACTCCTATTTTTCTACTTTAAAATTTTCCTTAGATACGCATATTTCAATTTTCTTCTTACTTTTTAATATTATATGAAGAAAAACTATTACCAAGTAGTTTCTGCCTTGCTCAGTAAGCCCTTACGAGGGTGAGTGACTGTTTTTCTAACTGAAAAAGTCTCTACAATTTTGTATTTTGAAGTATAATTTGTGTTTTTAGAATGTCTAGTCCAGTGGAGAGCTTTCCATTGTATTAATTAATTGCCAAGTCGTGTTTCTGTTTTGTCCCAAAAATCATCAGGAAATATATTTTGCTAAATTAAGAAGAATATTCATTCAAACAATAAAATTTCAAATAACAGGACAGTTATTTTTAATACAGTAAGTTTCAAAATAAAGGCATACAGCAGTATTTCTATTAAAAAAAAATCAGTTCCCTTCTGTCTGAAAAGATCTTGTCAGGATCAAAACGTCGTCAGGCTTACTAACTTTAACATATAAGAAACTAATGCTATATTGTAGTGGAAAATTTGCATGGTAAGATATAAACAGTGAAGTATAATACTAGATTTTATCGCCTGAAATTTATTTTGCAATAATTCTGTTATTGTTTAATAATGTGAATAAGATGTTCCAGTTTGATTGTCATCGTTGCGTTTGCTAGATAACAGTACTCCTTAAATCTGGTTCAAACCCTGATTCCTGCCTAACATCATGTATTTATGTGTTTTTCTGTCTATCTGTCAGTCCGTTTATTTATTTATTTGTATAAGTTTTAGAGAAACAATAGAGTAAAAAGAAAATGTTGTTGTTGTTGTTGTGGAGGGTTCTTCGTTTGTATTCAGGCTCCTGTTAATTTGTTCCGACTTATTGACAAGTTCTTAAATCCACCAGGTGCCGTACCCTACGTTGTAGTCCCTGAGCTATGGGCCCAGGGCCCGCGTCCGGCAGCTATGGCTATTGCGATTCAAACACTGTGGATTTGCAACTTTATCACTGGGATAACATTTCCATTTTTGCAGGTTTGTATCATTCATGAAAGAAATGATTCTTGTTGAATTCAGTGCATTTCGAATCGACTGAATCAACTAAAAGTAGCTAATTTACAGCTTTGTAGTTTCAAGTGGAAATGCTTATCTAACATAATAAACTAAAGGTATATTGAAATGTGTATTTTGCGTAGAAATAGGCTACTGTACATACTGGAAGGCAGACATTGTACCAATACTTACCTGCTATTGAAGTAACAGAAGGAAGGATTTTAGACAAAGGTCGTCGGATAATTTCCTATATAAGTATAACTTTCATGCAGAATTTTAGTTTTGATATGTCATAGTTCAACAAGAACATCTGAGAGCTATTAATCGACCTAATGTTCCTTCAGTCTTTCACGATATTACAAACATGCTGGAATACAACTTTAATATACGTATGGAACGCTCCTTTAAAGCTAAATCGAGTTCTAATAACTCAAAGATATAGGAGTCGTTTTTAACGTTCTACAAACAACATAGCACACATAGATGGCATTCAACGCCACTTGCCATTGACGAATCTGTAACTCATTATTAACATTGTACTTGAAGCCATTAAAATATGGTGTAGTTCTCTTGCTGAAGATGTGACCTTATGTACTAGACTAAATATCGTAGCAACTTTTCAGCAAGTTACAAGGCCCCAACTAATCATTAAACGTTTGAATCCCGAGCTGCCAAGTTAATCGCAAACTCAGCGGACTTATAGCAGTGGTTTGGTTACGCATTGCAACGGTCTACAAAGTTGGAGAAAAGAATCAGTCATTCTTTGAAAGGTTAAAGGCATTGAAGACTCGCCCCAAACCGCGTGCCGCGCTCTGAAAAAGTTAACTTTCCGTTGCTTGCAAGTGAAGTTTCTACTTGTCGCTACAAAATGCAGACAGTAATGAAACGTGATACCTTGTTATCTTTAGCTGGACCTGAGATGTCCATCGCTGTATCGTTTGTACACTGTGCTGTGGGTATTGACCGCAGCTGTATGTACATGTACGCTAGTGTCTAATTACCGAAGGTAGCAAGCTGTGTGTGCGTATTTTCTGGGATCGATGGTGGTGTCTAACACTTCTGTTACACCTCATTCAAAACTAGGTCAGATTACCGGCATTAGACGTTTTTTTAAGAGCGAGTCTTCACACCATGTAACGCTTCAGCACAGTTAGCTCTAAGTACTTGGAAAGTTATTTATTTTATATTTTTGGCCCAAGGTTTGCTAGTCAAAGTTTTTCTCTACTTTTATTTTTTTCAGGCAACTATAGGTGCCTACACATTCGCCTTCTACGCTGTCATCTGTTTTGTGAGTGCTATGGTCGTGTACATCTACGTTCCTGAGACGAAAGGACGTACCTTTGAAGACACTGTGGCAACGTTTAGTAAGCAACGAGTTGCTAGTGGAGCTGCCTTACTGACGATGAAGTCTACCGGACACACTAGTTAAAGTGGCTGGACAACTTAGTCTAACACATGTATACAATGTGTAAAGATTTGACAAATACATATAGATATATATCTATAGAAGCTATACTAGCACTACTAAGCATTCGTGTTTCTTTGACTATATATGGTATATCAAACGTAAAATTCTGCTTGAAGTGATCTTTTATTTGCCATGACTATCATAACACTGGTTAATCGACAAGAGTCGATAAACTATTTTATATATACGCAGAGAGACGCAAAATTACGCTTTAAAGAAATGTCTTAAGCCTATAAGTTTGCAGTTACATATGTTCTTAGCTATACAAATATTAAGTACAGAAATGTAATTTTTGTTTTAAACACCACTGAGTTCGCAGTTACATATGTTCTTAGATATACCAATATTAAATATACATAAATGTAATTGATGTTTTAAAAACGACTGTTTCCGGAATTACTTTTGACTTTTGGTCATTTGCTCTCGGTTAGTTTATAAAATAAAAAAAATTAAGCTACGGGCCTGAATATTATGCAATGTCAAGATAATACAAGTATCAAACTAAGACACTTTCACATTAACTTTACATGACATAAAATATGTCATTCAGTCGTGAATGAATCTGGAAGATCAGATCTATCAAGTTTGTAGTTTCATCCACTTTTGCATATATTAACCTCATCAGATTTCCTTCTTTTTCTTCATAATGTCTCACAAAATTGAACTATAGAGTCAATCGATTGTTGCATGGTTTTATGAACTAGTTTAACCATTTTGTATATTTTAATTCGAGATTTACCAAAATCCACTCAAAACGCCCTACCTCAGTTACTATGTTTGTTATTTTAAAGACAAGTATAGCCTTCATAGAAGCTTTAACGGCAGGGACGTCACTATGGGCAGGCGTGACGAGAGGGGTAGAGGTGGGGGGTACAGCCCAGGGGTCGGTGGTCAATAAGTGGGCTTCATAATACACTTAAGGAATGAAATGACGTCACTGTCCCCTGGACCCAGTCTGGTTCTCGACACCGCTGAGTACAGGGAGCAGGAAGAGCATTGATATCCCCAGAAATTACTTTCCGTCAGACTGGAGCGCCGGTTCTCATGGGTTATTGTTCATGTTGAGTAAGAGCATGCATGACAGTCGGGTAAGGAAAGTTGGAGGGGTGGGGGGGGGGGGGGGGGGAATCCGACGCAGTTTAGGAACTTTCGATTTTTTGGGTGCTACACAGGTTCGTTAGGGAAGTTGGAAAAAATGATATTTTATCCCATACTTTTGTGACGTTTTAAAAATCTTAAAATCTACACACGATTTCGTGACGTATATTGAGTGTGCAACATTTCCACATTTTATCTCAAAAGTTCTATTAATTCTAACTGTGAAATATTTGGATATTATTTTCCTGTTGCACTTTTTGACGGATTATGACGTCATCGACATTTGGAGATTGTAGTTCCAGAAGTTATGCCGTTGGGAGGAAAATTTGAGCCTTGCTCACGACAATGAAAAAATTCGATAAAAAAAGCCATTTCTATATAAAGGGTCGAAATTTTACAAATAAAAAGGTAAACATTTTAAGGAATCGATATAGTGAAGTTTGTTGTCGACATTTGAACTTATGTCTCAAGTTTTACGTTTGATATCGTTATTTTATTCGATTTACGACTTTATGGCTAAATATCGAAGTAAAAACCAGAAATTCCAACGGGTTATGAGATATATAAGTGATACCAACATATGATGATTACATCGGGTATACAATATCATTATTTGTTCAATTTGGTATACGTTTCAATGAAAATAATGATATGAAAGAAGGGAGGCTTATGTGTAAGTAAACAAGTGGAATAACAAAGGAAAAGTTAGTGCACAGCGTGAATGTTTTCTATGAATTCGTCATAAAATACATATCAATACCCATCAATACATATAAATACATATCAATACAAATCAATACATATAAATACATATCAATACATATTAATACATATCAATATGCAAGGGTGGTTCATTAAACCACATCCCCGCAATGTCTAGGTATCCAAAGGGTTGGCACCGAAAATTTGAGACAACGGAGAAAAAAAAATTACTACCACTGTACCAGACATGTTTTTGCATGAATAATTGCACGAGTACAAACATTGCTATTCATTGTCTGTTAAATAACACATTACCACATGTTCTTCTGATTGACTAATTAACTCGGCCCTACTCAAAACCAGGTAACCAAGGGGTCTTTTCTTTCGTGTTACAATTTTTGGCTTTGCGCCAAGTGCAGTTTAGATAAACTAAGTGTGAAGGGGTCAAGCTTTAACCCTTGAACATGGACCCGAAACCCTAGGTACGCCACTGTCATACACTAAAACACTGATATATCTGATAAGCGTTTTGCGTCGAATCTGCTACAATATGGTGGTACAATACTAGAACCATATAGGTACATGGAAACGTAGCGCTTATTATATTTGTCTCCCGACGCCACACAAGTTGTGCCCTTCAACTTGGGCAGGTATAAGAACAACAACCAATTATGCCTACTTAATAAGCTACTGATTTTCTCTCTGGTTTTCGCGTATTATATTACTTGTTTACAGTATAGAAAGCAAATAAATATTCAGAATTATTTAAATTATTACGTTGTTCTCATTTTTGTCTCTAACCCGAAAGGAGTTCTTTCATCCTCAGATCGAGTTAAATCATTCCCTGTTCGTTTCCCTGACTCGCCTCGAACTGAGTCAATGTCTCCAGTTACTTTACTCTCTAATCGCTGCAAGTGGATCATTTGTCTTTGGAAAAGTTATCTACTAACGTTGTTCCAGTGACCTAGCGTTAATAACATTTATTTATTGAAAAACAAATGTTTAAGACAGCTTTTTAAAGGAATTACACCTCGTCCAAATAAAGCTACATTTTGAGTTGTGTTGTATAACTTTGCAGCACATCATATAGAAAAAAAATTGAATCTCCTTCAACTAAATAACGTATCTATATGCGTGCAGTTACAATCGCTTGAATGATGATTATTAGACAGTATTAGGCTAATTCAGTGGCGGAGCTAGGGGTATTGGTCAGGGTGGGAGGGGGCGAGAATTGTCTGAAGGGGCGCTTTCGACACTATCTAAGCGGAGCGCCACCACAGGTTGGCGCGGAGCGTACAGAAACTTTTTGAGTAAAGATACTCTCTAGATCGCCGGAAATGACTCTTTCCGGGCCTTGCTAATTTGGAAATAGTTTCGTACAACGGAAGTGCCGATAAATTAAAGACCGCTGTTAGAGCATTTTGTCAGAAAATTACACCAACAAAATATGACAAATGTCAATAGGTAGATGAGAGCGCAATAAAAAAAGTCAATAGTCGCGAATAAGTAAAAAGTGGTAAAAAGCTGAGAAGGGCGCCAGCAGTCCATTTGAGTCCGTCAGGGGGGCATCCGTCCCCCTGACTGTATGGACGCTCCGCCACTGGCTATATTGAACCAAATTAAATTAAATTAAGATATATATATAATTGTAAACATAGATCGTTTTCTTACCGTAAAATATACTTCTTATCTTCTTTACATGGATACGTGGTGACCAATTATAAGCCATCATCTTCTTTCCTCAAGAAAAGCGTTGTACCTCCTTGAGTTCAAGAATAATGAATTTGTAACTATTTATTTATTTAAGTCACGTTCGGCGGTAGGCTTAGCTAATATTTGCTCGCGGGTATAAGCAACAGTGTAGAATGAGGTCCGGGCGTATTTAATGAGGAATACTTCACGCCATTCGCCTGGCCAGTTCAGTTTGGATTCCTTTGCTTTTTGGAAGACTTTTTCAGATGACAAAATTGTGGATATCGCCTAGTTGAAAACTCCACGTTATCAGTTTAGGCCACCGGGGCTCGAACCCACGACCTCCAATAATGTTCGGTTTCAAACTTTCATCGCTTTCATGGTCTTTATCAGCTACATATCATAACTGCTGATTTGATAGGATGCATCATACTGTGTTTGTAAGAAGGAAGTTGTTGACTGTCGAAGTCAAGAAGTATAGGCTACATATCCGAAATTTATACATCTTAAATAATAAATGTCCATGGTGTGTACAACAGTGTGTCAACTGTACCGGTATGTGTTACATGGAAACTCGTCTTGAGGTCGCGTCGAGGTATGATGCTAAGACCTGCTATAGTGATCCATATAATCCATCAGAAACAAACAAAATGGAATTGAAAACACTCACACATACATGATCAGGAAACTTAATTGTCAGGAACACACACCAATTGAAAACTGAGTACTGAGTTACATTGTATTACCGTCATTTGCAACTCTCTGAATTCGGTAGTATGGAATGAATTTCCACCCCACATATACCTTTAGGTCTCATTGTCTGTTTACGAAATCACCTGGTCAGAGAGGAATCTGTATGCGCACGCTATATAATTCTATCAGCTGTATAGTTTAAACCCCAATCTACATGTTTTGACTACCAGTTCGACTGCTCAAGACAGGCACTATTAGTAAACAAAGAATTTTAAAGTGATGCTATGGAGGCAGACAAATGCAAAACGTATTATTGAAGAGGAAAAAAAATCGACAATGTTTGTTAAAAAAGCCCGTCTACATATATTGTCCTTTACTAGAGTTATGGTAGATTGATTTTAATCTTTTATGACTGTCTAAACCTTCCCCTCCCCTTCCCCATCCCCTCCCCTTCCCCCTTCCCCTTCCCATTCCCGTTCCCCTTTCCCAAATGCGACATTTTACCAACAGAGATAGTAAATGTCGAAACTTTGACTGAACCGCGTATGGGCGGCTATCGCCGCAAAAAAGACAATAGCCAAATATAAACACCAAAGGTCAAATACAACAACAATAGAAGTTTAAGACAAAGTATAATAAAAACATATAAAAACAGGTAGAAAACAAAGTTTAAAACGGAAAATAAATTTAAACACTAAACAAAAGCAAAACATTATATA
>KN888030.1:3028-14627 GCA_000934455.1 Apostichopus parvimensis | reverse complement strand
GTTGAGCGATCATCAGACAACTGTTCTATATACAATAAATACGTTAATAAATCAATAATGTAGATACGAAAGCTAATTAATATTCTGAAAGCTTCCATTAATAATATTCACAAATATACAAATTAGTAAAAACACATCACAAGAGCTCAATGCTGAAAACGAAACGACCAATCGTAGAAAATTGAAAAGAAATATTTCAAGTTATTTTATAGTGAACTCCTCATCTTTGGGTGGTACGGTTACAATTTTTAGGGATATCCTTAATATGTCTGGATTACATAGAAGAGCAATCACAAGAAAGTTATGAAATTGGCTTATTACAGCGCCGATTTCAATCCGCTTGAGTATTCTCCCTCAGGATAAGTGCCGTAAAGTGATGTTACATGAGAACATTTTCTTCGATAGGTTATCTAACAGGATCCAACGTGTCAGCTATCCAGGAATGGGTATGGTGTATAGCTAGTGAGAACTTCTAAAACGGACTAAGAGACCACATCACTTTTACTTTGAGTTAGGGGAAACTTATATGGAGTATAAATTGCTATATGATGGGTCTATGAATCATGTTGTTGGACGATAAGGCTATAGTTAATAGCCATATAGGCCTAACAATAAACACGTACTTCAATCGATACCAATAATAAGTACTTCAATCGCCCATAACTCTTGTACTCCACATAGAGAGAAATCGATAGCAGAGATTCAATGAAGCTTAACGCGTCCTCATCCCTGTTGCCATGTGAATAACAGACACAATAGGTGATAATTGTTTACCTAGCCTAACACAACAATACATACGTATCCCCCCCTACCCATCCACATATGCATGTGGTCACATCCGTGTTACGGTATAGGCAAGAAGTCAAGTGGTATCCTACGTTACGTAACTATACTCTATGTTGTCCCGTTTAGATTGTTTGTTTGTTACAAGTATAATTGCAAGATACTGTAACATCTCAATTTTTTTTATGACTTTGGAACAATTAATTAATAATTCAAATACCGAGTAATTGAATTGAGTCTTGGAACATGGCTTCACTGAATTAAAACATCGGAAACAACAGACATACATTAAGAAGGTAAGTTTTGAACCTCTTTAAATATAGGCTATATATGTATATATATATATATATATATATATACCGTACTGACGATTTAAGAAATTTGAAATGTACTCTTAAAGTATAGTGAATTACAAGTAACATTTCTGGTGTGTGTGTGTGTGGGGGGGGGGGGGTGTTATCCCCAAGAATACAATCAGGTGGGTTAAGACCCCCTCGCCTTATACTCCCAAACCCCTCGGATTATATAAAATCTGTCCCCCGATTCCCCCGAACAAAAATTTCGCCTCTACTGTTATTGTTAGGTCAGAAATTAACTTAGTTCATGTTTCTATAGATGTACAGTAACTCGTTGAAGAATATTGAATATGCATATGATGATCAATTCGTCTGCGCTTTTGATCATAATATGCTTTATTATTGTAATTGTGTATGCTACTATAAAGAAGCGTATAAACTATGTGTTATCACAACATTAAACTCACGAGAAAGGGGCCAGACTGTTTATGATATGAGTGAAACCCGTCACTTTCTGACTAGACATGGGGTTTATAGCCACGTATGAAACATGTTTCAGCCAACTACTTAAAAAAAAATAATTAAATCAGGTTTGCTTCAATATCGGAGGAAAAGAGAAACTGATTTCTAAATCAATTTGTAACAGAAACATGTCAGTCTCTAAGCTTCGTTCAATGTTGGCATCTACTGTACATATATACTGTACCTATTTAGCGAAATGCTTAAATCCATCATAGCTCTCCGTTCGGTCCAAGTTATTTGTGTCAGTTGTACAGCTTGTGTTGAATTCTCCTTGAGCCATTTTTAAACAAAACTATGTAGCTTTATATTCACAAATAGTCGGATACACCTCAATATAATTAAGAGGTGACTTTGGTCGCAACTATTTGTCAGGCTAAGCCTACAATGACTGGCCAGTTTTGTAACTGTTTAATAACAGTACAGACAAAATAATTTATATTGTGTAATGACTGTTAATGTTTAACTTTGCACTCCGTCCACAGGTTACTGTACGAATAACTTAACAGGTTTCTAGTGGAATTTTTACCTTTTTCAGGTATATCATATAGGGACATGAACATTAACGGAGAAGTGGCACTTAGGTCGTTAAACCCGACTCCCGTGTAGGGGTGGGGATGGGGGGTGGGGGTTATATGAGTCCACCAAAGGTTTGACGTCACATGATGTATTCTGAGGCATATTAAGTCTGTTCATCAGGTATAAACGCAAGGTTGCGATAAATAACACTCTTGCAACTTTGTGTCAGGTTGAAATGGTTGTGTGGAAGGGGTTGGAAACCCGGAGGAGGTGTGTAAAATTTGTTCCTGACTAACTTGTTCTAAAACTCCCCGTACTGAACCATTCCCCCTACTGAATGAGAGTTGGACATTTCTCCTTCTCCCTCCCAAAGTACAATTATAACAGTTTTCTGGTACTTTTTTTAATATGGCATCTTTCCTGCAGGGGATAATAACTTGTAATTGTTTTAAGTGTGATGGTGACCAACCTTTGACCCGTACACCCATAACCTCAACGAAATTCTTCTGTCCATCTTTCACTAGAAGACATAAACAAATAGTTAAAAGAATACTTAAACCGTTGCTAACTAAATACTTCCCAGTAGGTTCTGTAGATCCTCAGTTTTCCAAATTTTTCAGACATATAGCATACAGTATTGCTTGAAGTTAGTTGCACATTATTACAATTACGAATTAAGCAACTGCATATTACTGCTATATCATTCTTTAATATTAATATTATATCATTCATTAATATTAAAGGAGAGGTGCACATGCAAAAGAATACAAAACTGCTAAAGGGAAGTATATCTGTGCACATCAAATACCATACCCATTGTAACATATAGCAATCATTGAATTTGTGGGTCACAATATTGGATAGGATTTGTGGGTAATACTTGACTTAATTAGAAGCGGACAAGTAGTTTTAACGAGACGTACTGTGTTTGTGTCAACCTATATTGATGGGTAACCCATAATATGTTATAATACATAACTTAGTCAGGATAACACAAAGGTATTATTCCAAAGCAAAAACATAAAACAATGAATAATAATAGCAATAATAATTTAGCCTTTGAAGAAGATCCTGCTAGGATCGAAACGTCAGGCCAACTTACTTTTACACAATAATAGTAATAATAATAATAATAATAATAATAATAATTATTATAATAATAATATTAATAATAATAGTAATCATCATCATCATAATCATATAATCATAATAATCATAATAATAATACACCGTCAACTATCCGCCCATTCTCCTTTGTACAAGTAATTGCCTTCTATTCATCTCTCTCTCTCCATCTCTTTTTGACAGGTAACATCTTTATCTGAAAATGGCTGACCAAACGTTACAGAAACGACATTCCCTGAATTATTTTGATCCCAAACTTCAGACTCAAAATCCGCCAAAACCACCATCACCCAAGAAAGAGAAGAAAAGGACTTCTATATTAGAAATTGCCCAAAGGTCCCAATCGATTCCAATTGAAGAAGATGTCTCCATTTTTGCGGGAGTTGAGACAAAACGTCGGCAATCAGTTAGACGAAAGAGCTCAATTGTCAAAAGTGCCAAGGGTTCTAAAAGTGCCAAGGGTTCTAAAAGTGTTGACTTTGCAGTTTATAGATTGGATACTCCTAATTTAGCTGCCAAGGTCAACAAAGATACAGATATTGACTTGTCATATTCGGATTTAGGTTATTTAGCGCATCTTTATCAAAACTCTGTTCGTGGGGGTCATTTATCTTCGGACTGTATAGATTCACCTGCGTCGACCAAAAAGAAATTTCGTCACTACGTCGGAACCCCTGCTGGAGGACTAAACCCAGAATTGTATGATAACATTAATAATGACCTCGTGCAAGCCTCTGGGACAGAAAGAACCTGCAGAAAGGAGAGTCTCTTCGACCAATCCTTTAATCGGAAGAAGTCATTAGCGAACCTGTCACAAAATTTGTCTAATTCATCGCTAACCCCCAACCTCATTGTTATGAAGAAACCAGCCTCTCGTCGCAGTGTGTCGTCAGTAAAGAGTGTCAAGAGAGAACAAAAGAATGGGAACAATAGGAAATCGGGTGACAATGGGAGGTCAGCTAAGCGGAAAATTGATCTTCGAGACCCGTTACCAGACGACCAGAAGAACAGTGTAAAGTACGTGACGGAACCGCCTGCACCGAATTTTGTCATTGCTAAAAGAGACAGCCAAAAATCGAGATCTTCAAGGAATTCTGTCCGTTTCTCTGTCGTTGAAGATGCGATGGAATTAGCTGAGCAACTTGATAAATCTAAGAAGGGGAAAAGTAAGACCAAGAAGAAGAAGAAGAAGGAGGAGCGAAGGAAGTCGCAAAGTTCTTTCACAGAGGCTGACTTTGTTGAGAGAAGCAGCGATAGAGAACGAGACATAGCAGAACTAAGAGAGCAATTACAAAAGTAAGTACACATTTCTTTTAAAGGGTGTCAAGACTCGCGCACAAAGAAACGTCTCATGCCGGTAATCTGACCTAGTTTCGAATGAGGTGTAACAGAAGTGTTAAGACACCACCATCGATCCCAGAAAATACACACACACACACCTTGCTACCGTCGGTAATTAGACACTAGTGTACAGTCAATACATACAGCTACGGTCAATACCGACAACACAGTGTACATAGAAGCGATGGACATCTCAGGTCTAGATAAAAGATAACCAGGGATCACGTTTAAATACTGTCTGCATTTTGTAGCGATAAGAAGAAAACTTCACTTGCAAGCAACGGAAAGTTAACTTTTTCAGGGCGCGGCACGCGGTTTGGGGCGAGTCTTCAATGATCCGTATTCGGCTACAATCTTTACTGTGACATACAAACTTGGCTACAAATTCATGAAGGTACACGACTGAACGTTGTGACGTTGTAAAATTAAGTCCCGGATATTGGAGGGTTAAATTACGGTGGGTAAGCATTCTACGTAATGAGGTTCAATATTCTACTCGTTCAAAGGTTAACAAATCCAGTCACCCTGGTTATCTCACATGACGGCGATATAGTTTTGATGAATAACTCCCCCAATAAAGCTCAGAAAGAGGCCGTGTTCCGTTTGGGAAATATCCTAGTTCAAATGTCCTGTATGCATGGGTGTTTTGAAGTTGATTGATGCATGATTCCATATGTGCCACATAAACCCTTTTAATTTTTTATTTACCTTTTCGTATATTTCAAGGTGAATGTAAACAGTTTAAAATAAAATTCTATTGCAGAAAACTTGAACAGCCAATATTACAGAAGATTAGCAATGTAATAAAAACGAACTACCAGTAATAGTTCAAACATACATATATTATGGGGCACGATGGTTATTTTTTAATTGTTCAAGTCTCCAGTCTCGTGTGTGAAGACAGATGAAAACTACAGTGGGATGTTGGGGAGTATATAGAGGTAGAAAATAAGTCCAACATGTGAATCCCCAAAAGTGGCAGGTATAAACCAGGTAAACAGGAATAAGTAGAATGCACGGTATTTGGTACGAGGTAACTTGTAAATATAGTTGCGAGCGACGGTTTGTGGCAGCACCCTATGGGAAGTCCCCCGGGGGACACGTGGTTGTGGTGCACCGTGGTGCCCCAGGAGAGATTGATTGAATTGTGCACACGTTGGTGTGTAGGTGTGACAAGTTACCAATGACCAGGGTTAAGTTGTAATGTCGTGTGAGAGGGCCTTGGCCTTGAACAAGACTGTAAACCTAAAATCATAAATAAAATAAAATACGATGAGGTAGTTGCCTGTATACAATGAGATGGAATTAGTACAACGCAAGGTGAACAGGTGGGTTGTAGGGATGGGGAACAGTGATTTACCAATTTTTTTTTGTTTCTTGTTTTTTCTCTCTTTTAGAACACTTACCACCAATCCGACTCCAAGAGACATCTCCCCAGATTCAGATTACATTTCTCATTCCTCCAACCGTCACAGTAGAAGCGGATCTTCTGCATCTTCTTCATCTTCTTCCTCATCATCGTCTTCCTCGTCGTCTGGTTCCTCTTCGGGATCTGATAGCGGAAGCAGTTCAAGTAGCGGAAGTAGCAGGAGTAGCCGGTCGAGTAGCAGTTCTGGATCCAGGTCTTCGTCGAGTAGCAGATCGGAGAGTAGCTCCTCTGAGTCAGACGATGATAGGAGAAGACATTCCAAAAATGCAGCAAAGGATAATAAAGTAAACAGAGCACCACAGAAATATCAACAAAGTAAGGAAGAGGAAGAAGGCGAGGTGCAGGATGGGAAAATGTTGCTAGGTAACGTCAGTGAAGCTAATAGTAAGAAGACATCAATCATCTGCGTGATATTGTAAGACTGTTGCAGTTCGCTGTTGTCAAAATATAAACACTTTTTATTCATAAACTCACTACCGCAACATCGAAAATATCGAAATGTAAATCATTTCTTCGAGAAAATAACGGCAACATATTGAATATTCTGAAGTGCATGCCGGGAACGTTATGTCAGGGACGGATATATTGATTAGAAACGGGTGGTTTGAATGGGGAGGGGGAGGGGGGGGGTGCGTTTTTAGAAAGGCTGGGCGATTTTATTGATAAGCACTCTCAGCCAAGAACTAACATGACAAAGTTCCACATGCATTGGCTGATACATTTTTTTTTCAAAGAAAATATTTGTACTAATATCACTTCAATAATACGAGATGAGGATTGATTACAACACACCTAAGTTTGCTCTTTGAACTCAAAGGGCATGCTTTTGTAATGAGTTGTGTTCATCGTTACTAAATGCTAGGTAGTACAGTGCAAATTTTGATAAAATTTAATGAAAAATCTTACCTTTTTAAAAATTCCCGATCCTCTCGTAACCGCTATATTTTGGTGCACTTAAAAAAAATGTCATACATGCATGCTGGGGACGGAAACCAGACAACTTGGTAACTACAGTCCCCATCGAGACAATAAATGTGTGCCGATCATAACGGTGTTGAAGCGAGTGAGCGTCACGTATGTCCCTTCGAAAGGGAACAGATGACGGAAATGATCAGGTCAAAGGTTGATAAACGATCTATAATGTGTACTGTATATCTGTGAAGAACAGATACTACATATGATCTAAGCCAACAGGTCAGGTCGCATTCTACTATAGGAAACAACACTTACGAATTATGATCTGTCATGTCAAGAAACGATAACATTTGCTGTGCAATTTCTTGGATTCCATGATCACCGCAGGAGCATGACGTCACTTCCGGACTTACTGTACGATACAACGCGCACGAGTCGAACAATATATACAGTGGGTGTTAACGATGGTCTTCAAAACTTTTCATTTCCTCCCGGCACACTCTATCTATATGTCTAACTATATATACAAACAGTGAACATTTAGCATTTCTTGTATGTTATATTTATATAATGGAATTAAAAAGTTTCCTTGTCAATGGATAAATAATAAGATAATAAAATATTTTCATTATATTTATCGTGCCGAACAGTTTTGCCAAGTTTAAGTAGTGTAAATAAAAACAAAACACAATTTAACTGTTTATTCTCGTGATTGTGTTTTTACTATTTATCATATTTATGAATATTAATTATGGAAAGCTATCAGAAGATTAGTTTGTGTTGTATTTATTTGATTGATGTCCGCCCTGGTCTCTATATTTATTTATGTATACACACATACACACTTAAAAACACACATGCTTACACACACACACATATACATTATTTCGTTTACACAGGATTTGACGCTCTACTTGTAAACATAATTTGGAACTTGAAAATGGATGCGTCAGGAATTTTGTTATTTAAAACTCGCTATCATGTGTCCATTCAGATCCACCGTACATACTAAAGAAGTCACTTCCTATTATAATTCCTTTTTTTTTATGGGGGTGAGGGGATTTTTTGTTGTTTTTTGTCTGATGCCTTTCAAATGTTTGACTATTGTCCAAATTTAATCTAGGTAAAATTCCTTAGTAGCTCAAAACATTTTATCAAGTCAGTTTTATCATTAATTTTCTTTGATAAACACAGCTTGTGATTTTTTAAAGGGAAGTACAGTATACCGTAGGCTTAACGTATTATACAGTGAAACTTGAACAGTATCTGTGACGTTACATTTGGCCAAAACACTGCCCATTCTTTATTTATTTTCTCATCTTTTGACTTTCCATTGACAAAATTAAAGCTAATACTCCCTTTAGATTAAGTTACTCATAACTTACCAACATAAAGCAACGTCCTTTCATCTAGTTTTGGTGTCTTCCAAAGTTACATAATCATCCTAATTTTAAAGGGAAACAAAGGCAATTGTTGACGTATTCATTTAAAATGAATAAATAATAATATTTTATATCTTTCAGTATATTCAGAAAATAAACATATTAATAAGAACTTAAAGAGCTCTATTAAAATTTTAAACATTTGTGGCTCGATGATGTCATATTGGACTTGTTCAAGCCTTCAGCGAAGGAACAATAAAATTGATATGGAGTGAGAATTTTCTTTTCTGTTTTGGAAAGTTGTTCCTTACAAACAGTTCTATTACAGAGACCGTGATAATGGATCGGTTGCTCTCTTTACGCTTTCTCAGTAGCTTCCAGCATTATTAACAAACCCACAACGATATAGTTACATCAGGGATATTTTTTTCGCACAAACTGTATGTTAAATATGCGCATAAGTAGGCAAATGATGTCATTCAATTCAACAGTTTACGTCACCAACTAACTAAGAGAAAGGAGATTGAAATTTACAATAGCTCTGTGTCAGGTCACGCCAATGAACTGAATTGATTAATTTTTTTAAGATGTAGAAGAAAGTATCAGACTTGGTATATAACAAGAAAACAATATACTTGTTGTGGAACCAGAAAACAATAGACTTGTTTTATAACAAGAAAACAATAGACTTCTTCAATAACAAGAAAACAATAGACTTGTTTTATAACAAGAAAACAATAGACTTGTTTTATAACAAGAAAACGATAGACTTGTTTTATAACAATCGTCTCAATAAAGTATTCAACAATCATAAAGTAAATGAAATCTGAAAATATGTTTTGTTTACTAGGTAAATTGTTTGAGGCTTGGTCAAGGTATGCGAAATGTATGTTGGTAAGTAGCATGCAAATTAAAAGATGAATTTCGCATGTTCAGGCCGAGCAGCATTGTACGTTGTACAATTAATAGGTTAAAGAGTCGGGATCAAAGGTCAAATGAAGTCAAATTGGTCTAAATTGTGGGGAATAGTGTGTCGCGAACTCCTACACTGTGAGTCCGATTTTAAAATAGTACTTATGTGGTTGTTAAGGGTCGAGGTCAATATAGGTCAAAGGTCAAATTGGCCTAAATTGTGCGAAAAAGGTCATGATCTGATCATGTAAAAGTTTGCCTTCGTGATTGATGACGTCATAGGTCAAAGGTTAGAGTTAAACAAAAACCCTAAAAAATTGGTTTTAGCCATTTCTCGCTTGTCAACATGTAGGGAAAAGGCATTACACCACACGATATGTAAACAATGATGACATGAATTTAAAACAAAATTCAGATTTTGGTGTGTATAGGGTCGCCGGGACCAAGGTCAATTAAGCTCAATCAACTTCCGTTTTGGAGCAGATGAGATCTGCATCTCAATGGATTGCCTTCTTGTTCTTCTTGTAACCAATTGTCAAAGTATACAAGTCAACCCAACTATATCTACCGCTGCTGACAGGACTTACAAATGTTAGCAGTATACATCTCAGCATCCATTCATTATCGAGGTATTGTTATTTATTCAATATAAACATCTATAACAACAACAAAAAAGTCAATCCGTCCCAAATTGATCGTTATCTTTTGAGTAAATATAGTATAAGGAATAAATAAATTGAACCAAGCTTAAAACCCTACCAGCGAGTAACTAGGGTGAACAAAGTCCATTTTACTATGCTACATAATATCTTGGCAATTGAGTGAGAATGTGTAACGTTTTATAACAGCACACTATTTCTAAGGATTTGCCAAATTAAGTGCAGGTCAGTTTCGTAAGATCAGACTCCCATGCATGCAGTGAGACACCTTATCGACATTTGTGTTCTTTTCTTGGATAGGATACATAAGATCCTTTTCCTATGCTATAGCGGCGGCAGTGATTGAGTTATCTCCACGTAGTAATATATCACGACTGCTGGTAGCGTCAACACTGTAAACACGCTATTTAGTATATACAGATCTTTCTCACACTTGCGCGTTCCGGAACTGTTTAATCGTATATTATATATATATAATATTACTGCGCCGTTGGTGATATATATATATTCATAAAGTTTGATGTTGCCCGTCACATCGCGATGGAGAAAGACGGCCTTCGCAAAGAGGAGGAGATGAAGAAGGTAACGTTACTTTAATTTCGAATTTAAACTATTATATATGGAAAATATAGATTTTAGAATTGCATGTTTTTTTGTTTTTTTTTGTAAATTATAACCTATTGTTACAGAAATGTCTAGACAATTGCACTGGAAATTAAAAGAAAATGGTTGAAATAATTTATTGACTGAAAGTTATAATTGATAATCATTCAAAGCAATCATTTCCACTTTTTCATTGGTAAATGCTGCCAGTCGAGGTAAATATTCACACAGATTCACAAGTTTCACAGGCGACCGAATCGTACAATATTCATACAGAGTGGAAACACTGCTCTGTCCAGCTAAAGACGGTTCCTACGTGGTTAAGACCAGTTAGCTGCTCCTGTTGAGCGAGATATGAACTTTGCTAGTTTCATTGAAGTAAATAATGTCACGTCGTTAATTTTAATGTCAAGTTTTATGGTTTAACTTCCAAACCTGGAATCTTGAAAAACCTGTGCCTATATACTTTCATCATTAGAGGTGCGATTTTGGTAAAGTAACAGAGGGTTGTGTTTCGATAATTTTCATCTCCCCCCCCCCCTTTTTTTTTGGTCAGATCAGTACAAGCACATCGGCAGATATGCCTACAAAGCAAATGTAACTTTAACACAAGACCTCAACCTTTATTCATCGTTATACCATACACAGACACGGTTCCCTTACATACAATCTAAAATGAAACGGAAAAAAAACTTTGCCAAAGTCCTGTTTCAGTTTTGGCTGCATTACCTAATCAACATTTGTTTACGTGTTACGTAAGAAGTAAAACAAACAAAAAAAATTACACATCTAGGAAGTGATAATAACTCGAAACTCAGCTATTCCGTCAGAGAACGTTTTTCAGTCTATGGAAATTCACAATTGTGGTACAATAGGGAATGTGTAGCGTTCTTTTCTTTGTTACATTAATTTTCATCTATTTTTACAGAGATCTGTGACTGCAACATTGGCATTTTCTACAGCGGCAGCCGTAATAGGATCGTCATTCCAATTTGGGTATAACACTGGTGTTATCAACAATCCTCAAGCTGTAAGTTGCTGACGATGTAAAACAAATAATTATAGGTGTATAAGCAGGTACTTCGGTTGGCCACTGGGACACCTCTTTCTTTACTC
>KN888029.1:66290-82037 GCA_000934455.1 Apostichopus parvimensis | reverse complement strand
ATAAGTTCATCACAAGGATCTTGGTGATATAAGTTCATTATGATGGTTTGGGATTCCTTCCTTTTAATCCGTAGGTATGGTTTGGCTAACACTAAGTATGGCTTAAATTAATTAACCTTGGTCTAGGTATTGTAGTCTTTGCAGTCACAATTAAAATTTGAATGATTTATTCATCATTTTTATACGAGTTACACCCAGTGTCATCAATGTCCGTCAGTGACTTACACCGCATGTTTCCTCATTTACATACAGCTCTAATTAAATATACCGACACTGTACACCGATTCAGTAGAGATAAATAGCGTTACCCCAGTAAACTGTCTATAGCTACTCGTGCAACAGATACAAGCATCGAATGTACTGCAATCATAACACTAGGCTACTATTCAGGTATATTATTGTTGACCCACTGGCCATTCTGTTTTCACGAGTTATGCTATCGTGTATGAAATGCTGCATTAATCAATTAAAAGACGAGGTGGAAATAATAAAGATATTACCTTCTCATCATCCTGGGTGTTTTCAAATGGCAGTTAGTTGACATGGTTGTTATGTTCGGCTTGTTCCAAAGGGTAATATTCGTCGTTATGCAAAAACGCCTGGACCTTGGACAATTGTGTTACTGAGTGGTTATAACGTCTAAAGTATTCGTCGGTAGGCCTATGTGAAAACGAGAGTGAGCCTTAGGTGGACATTCGTCAAAAATCAGTCAGAAATAACTACAACACTAGACAATTTTAGAACTTTTAACCCAGTTCAACCGATTCTTCACCCTCGAAATAGGTAAGAACAATCAATATTTAACTCAATTTCGCCAAAAGTTCACATTCGCCACTACGCGAAAACGGGGACGAATTGCCCCCCAGACAATTCCCACCCGGACAATTGCCAACCCTGACAATTGCCCCCCGGAGAATTCCCACTCCAGACAATACCCAACAATGACAATTTCCCCCGGACAATTGCCCCCCGCCCCCGGACAGTTTTCCCCGGACAATCCTCCTTCTCGTAAATTTCGACGATTGATTGGCAGCCGATGTAGCCGTGGTTTAGGCTGTTAGTCCAGTAAAAATGGGGGTGAACCCAGAACTAACTGCAACAAGAGATTTCATTTTTCATATTGTTGATGTGTCCCTACTGAACATTATATCCAATTAACATCAATTCAAAATGGACGCCAACGATAACTTTGAGGCTCTGTAACAGCACATTAACGATTTAATTTATACCCTCAACATTTATTATGGGAGGATAGAAACATGACCCCAAACAATCAAACTAGATTATTGAAAATACATTTTGACATACCTATAACGTCATAACCTAGATATGACTCCATGTGACGTCATCAGAACTAAAAGTGGAGGCGGACTGAACGAAATCAGGCTGCCTTAAGCAGAGACTATATAATTTTCTATAATTAGTGTGGTCGATGGTCAAATCCATATTGAAAAATAATATCGCGCTATGCGCGATTACGTTGCATGTCATTACCGCATTATTATACTGTAGAATGGTAGTTCTTTGTGCAGCTTCAGTGATTTACTTTGAGAACACGAAGTAGTAGTTAAACTTCAATTCTTTGCGGTAGCGTAATTGAGCATTATTGGCGATCGGGGCAGGGAGGGGCAAACTTCGCTTTTGGCGCCCTCCTGTCAACATTTTTAGTACAGTTTATATGGGCCCAAACCACATTTGGGCTCCCCTATATGGCGGGCCATCAGTCTCAAATCGTGGGGTATCGAATTTTACTGATTTAAATCGACATATACCAATTTCTTTCGACTTATACCAGTTCCCAACAGCTTAAATTGACTTCTACCGATTTAAATCGACATATACCAGTTTAATTCTACATATCATCGATATAAATCGACATATACCAGTTTAATTCTACATATCATCGATTTAAATCAACATATACCAATTTAAATCGATGATAAGTAAAATAAATCGGTATATGTCAATTTAAATCGACATATACCAGTTTAAATCAATGATATGTCGAATTAAATCGGTATATGTCAATTTAGAGCGACATAAACCAATTTAAATCGACATATACCAATTTTTTTCGACTTATACCAGTTTAGATCGACATATACCGATTTAAATCGACATATACCATTGAAATCGTTGAAATGTAAATAAATCGGTACATGTCAATTTAAATCGACATCTACCAGTTTAAATCGATGATATGTCGAATTAAATCGGTAGAAGTCAATTTCCTTGGACTTAAATCAGTTTCTAGCAACTAAAATTGACATATACCTATTTAAATCGACATATCATCGATTTAGCTCATTAACATATTCCAAATTCCGATATCGGTGATGATTGACATGTGGAGATACATCACGTGTAGTCACCTGACAAGGCGCGCGAATAATTGAAAATAAACACGAGCACAGTGGAATGCATGATTTGAGCTTGAATACTGTAATTGTTGATCCCACTGGGTATATATTTAGCTACAGTAAAATGTAACCTTACAGTAGGCCTCACTGCAGAACAATATCATATTTGTTTATGGTGTGTAACTGGAGTAGGTAGTTGCATCTGTGTACGTACTGTAGGCCTATGCAGTTGTGTATGTATTTGGCTAAAAGTATTCCTACACTATAGCTCCACGTGTTGAGTAGACAAGCCCAGTTTGCATTGACATATCAGTTTTTCAGCCTTATTATTACACCGAAATCTGTTTGCAAGTAATTGTCCATAATTACCATTGACATAATCATGATGAACACCCTTGCTAGCTTGGTAATTTTGGAACTATTTAATTATATTTTAATATATGTTAATGAGCTATATAATGATGATATATCGATTTAAATAGGTATATGTCAATTTGAGTTGCTAGAAACTGGTATAAGTCCACGGAAATTGACTTCTACCGATTTAATTCTACATATCATCGATTTAAACTGGTAGATGTCGATTTAAATTGACGTATACCGAATCATTTTACATATCATCGATTTAAATTGGTATATGTCGATTTAAATCGGTATATGTCAATTTCAACTGGTATAAGTCGAATTAAATTGGTATATGTCGATTTAAATCGGTATATTTCGATTTCAATCGATTTAAACTGGTATTTGTCGATTTAAATTGACATGTACCGATTTATTTTATTTATCATCGATTTAAATTGGTATATGTCGATTTAAATCGTTGATATGTCGAATTAAACTGGTATATGTCGATTTAATTCGATGATATGTAGAATTAAAATGGTATATATCGATTTAAATCGGTAGAAGTCAATTTAAGCTGCTGGAAACTGGTATAAGTCGAAGGAAATTGGTATATGTCGATTTAAATCGGTATATGTCGATTCCCCACGATTTGAGACTGATGGCCCGCCATACCCCTATACCCTTGCGCTCTCTAACTATGCCACTGGTTCTTTGCTAAGCAATCCTTTCAAATAGCATGCAAAACAGATATCACATAAATGATAAACAGTATAATAGACTACATGATACTATTGAATAAAAACACACCATCAGTATTTTTCACGCCCATGACTTACGGAAGTATGCTACTGTTGAATGCACCATCAGAGGCGTGTGCAGGGAGGGAGGGGGTGGGGGCTGCTCGAAAATTTTGGCTAAATAGTAAAGATAATCTACTACCAAAAAGGGCAAAATATTGCACCAGTTTGCATCTAAGCATACTTCCATATTAAAATATCTCTAAAAGGGGGGGGGGCACCCCTCCACTTAGAGCCCTCACCCAGGACGGCGATCACTACATTTCATCACATGTTGGACCCCTCCTCTCCTGTGGAAATTTCTGCACACGCCCTTGACCATCAATCACAAGTCGATCAAAAGTTAAAACAGTTACATTTTGGTAGGTATTCGGATGAGGTGTCTATGACTTCCTGGAAATATCTTTCCAGTTAATATCACCTCAAAAATTTGCCCGCTTCGCGAATGTTTACAGCGTCTTTATCAGTGGCCATATGCTTGCATCCACATGTGTATTTTTTTCGACAGAACTAGAATCTTCAGCGTTAATGCTGTGTTCGTTTTTTTCGCAATTTGAATGCATGATAGATGGCTAGACTAGAGAAATGTTCGCGCGCTTCGCGTGCACTAGCTAGTTTGATACTGTGATAGCTTTAAACCCCCTTCGCATGCATGTTAGCTAGTTACCACATAATTTTCTGCGCGCTTTCGCGCGCACTAGCTGCACTGTTAATGTCATATAGTCCTTTCATTTGCTCATTTCGTTGACTTTGCATGGTAGTAGCAACTGCCTTTTTGATACATATAATGCAGGCTTAACGATTTTTTTCAAACATATATAATTTATAAGAAATTTCACCGAAAATTAAGAGATTAATCTGTATTCAAACGCGGTTAATGTTGTGCTTTTTACGTGACCCGCCATGCGGGATCCAAAACGTCACGGCCAAACGGCACTACCGAATCATCCCATTCTCATATGTTGTGATTACTGTAGGAACTGTATGGAGCGTGGGTTATGTCGCAATCTGAATTTGCGAAGGTGACGTCACGTTCTGTACTGTTCAAAGTATACTTGAAATACCCATCCTACACGATTAAAAAATCGTTTCTCTGTCAAACGCATTATCAGCGTTCTCATATTTTGAAAACATGTTTGGAAAATTATTTATCGCTTTTTTCAAGGTAACTTCTAAGGGCTCCAGACATTTAGTTTAACATGTTGGTCGTGAATACTCGCCGTTTCCAACATTGATATGGGGAGCGGGGTTTGTCCCGTGTATATTTTGGCGGGGATTGTACGCCGTCAGTTTTGTAACTGATTTAAATGCTCTTACACGGTTAGTAAACAAAATTATGTAGTTCATCGATGTCTCTTCGATACTTGCATCACCTCAGCTTTCTTCAAACAGTTGCCGTTCTTCTTGTTGTAACAATGAGTTACCTGGATTAAGCTAACAAACAGTGGCGTATCTAGGGTATCGTGCCAGGGGGGGGGGGGGCAAAATTCCAATGACCATGCCAAAGATACCCATTGCGAGCTCAAAGCGCGAGCAAAACGGCGTGTTTTTAGAATGGTTGCATTAGGAGTCGTTTATAGGTCATGTTGGAGTGAAGGTTTCTGATGTAGCCTATATCAAGGATGCGTGAAACCAAGGATAAAAACGCGCGCGAATCGAGCGAAAAGTTCTGATATCCAGCTTTCATGCATGAAAAATGCGCAAAGTATCACTGACAGCAGAAGTGCAGCTAGTGAGCGTACAGAAAATTGTGTAGTTGCTGGCTACCATGCATACGAAGTGGGCCGATGAAAGGACTGTCACCAAAACAGTGCCGTTAGTGCGGCGAGCGGAGCGATCGGAAAATGTTGTGGTAGCTAGCTATCATGTCTAGAAAGGGAGAAAAAACTTTCACACATATCAACCTAGCTAGTGCACGTGAATCGCGCGAAAAAATTTTTGGGCACAAGCCAGTTACCATGCATGCAAAATGCGTAATTTTACCGTAACACAACATAAATGATACGGGGAATGTATAGTAGCTGGCTATAATGCATAACAAGAGACCGATCGGATCTTGCGCACACACATGCGTGACTGCATATATTCCTTTTGCTTCTGGCAGGGAATAATAAAGAGTCAAAGAAAAGTCTACCCGGAAACAAATGCAACTATAGTGCGTGCGAAATGCGCCGAAAATGTTAAGGTTATCTAGCTAACATGTATGTGGAAGGAGTAATTAATTCTCACAGCATCAATGCAGCTAGTGCGCTCGAAGCGCGCCAAATCTATTTTTCCACAAATGTACTACCTTGACGCCCAAAGTGTTATCATTGTGTCAGTGTTGCTATAGTATACAAAATGCACGCGAAACAAAAAAATGGTTTGGTACTTTGTCTCCAAAAATACAGTCGTTTTACTATTAAAGTTTTCAATTCATAGGTGTTCGTATGTTTTACTGCATTGCAAAATTACTTCATTGGTAGCGTGACAGGACGAAAGTGGTAATTCAGATATCTATGTGAGTTGACCAAAGTAAACCAATATCTCACTCCTTTATGTGGAAAAATTAAGCGAAAGTCACTCTCTACTGAGCAGACATGGTTTACACACAGAAAACGGAAATAAATAAATATATCATTAATGCACGAGAATCTCGCACAAAGATGCGCGTTGTTCGTATCTTTAACTTCGCGATTATTTTTTTCTCAGGTGAGTTGGGCCTGTTGGTTATGCTAATATAAAATTATATAGTACACACGCACAGTTTTTATTGGTAATTAGCGTTATAAAATCGTTCCAATTAGGTGCTCCCTATTGACAAATATCTAGGGGCCAATTGTCTGGGGAAATTGTCCGGGGGGAAATTGTCCGGGTGGGTAATTGTCCGCGGGGTAATTGTTCGGGGGGAGTCGACCGGGATGGGAATTATCCGGGAGGGGGGGGGGAGTTTTCTGGAGTGGCAACTGTCCGGTCGGAATTGTCTGGGTGGGAATTGTCCGGGGGTTAATTGTCTAGGGGAGAGTTGTCTGGGGAGTAATTGTCTGGGGGGTAATTGTCCAGGGGAGAGTTGTCTGGGGAGTAAATGTCTGGGGGGTAATTGTCCAGGGGGAGTTGTCCGGTCACCCCTTGAGCACCGTTATCGGTGGATATGTCTGCGCTTGATAACAATTCCTTATTATTATTAAGCATTATTTGGGTAAGTGATTAAATATATAGGCCGAAACCATGCTGTCGGCTGTCAACTTGAAAGCAGTATTTAGCTGGGAAGCACTACCAATTAATTACACAAAATGGTTTCTTATGTAGCCAGAGTTTATATTGCTGAACAAAGAATGGAAAAATAAAACCGAATTAAATAGTAAACTAAAAGTGATTTCAACGATCAAAACGCATAATCATGTAATAGGGTTGGTGATTTTGTCTTATACTTATGTTGTTATGTTTATGTTTTACTTATGGGAAGGAGCTTTCATTCGAAACACAAGACCCTACCCCACATGTACGAACATATCTTAACTTTTTCAACGGAATCATTTGAAAGCGATTTAGACTCCTTTATCATCTGTTGGCAAAAGTCCAAACAGTTTCTGTTCAGGGATCTAGCATTTGTTTGATAAGAATTTGAATGGATTCAAACATCTACAATGCTGCATACATTATCTGAATTTTGGTTGAGAATGCATCCTTTAAGTATTATGTGATGCTTTCACTCTCGTTACTGGTCGGTATATTCTACTAATAAGAGAGGGGTGCTTCTAATTTGTGTGTGTAGAATATAAAACAGTCGTTGTCAAAATCCATAACCTATGCCGACTTTTTACCATTGTTAAACTCGACGCCAACATATTATCGAATGGTATAGTCCAGAATAAAACAGACCGGTGACGAGTGGGACTTGATCCGTATTATGAGATTAACAATTTGATACGCGCTTCGAAAACTGGAATAAATAAATATACAAGAGAAAATCTTATTTAGCATTATAAAACTGTGTTACATAAAAAATAGAACATAGCAAAAAGCTTTAAAAATGAAAGAACGAGTTGAAATATGTTTCACATTTTTCCGTAATCATATATAAAACAGTATACCAATGTTGAAGAAACTCCGTGTTCATGCTTTACATTCCACGGTACTCCCTCTACACGCTCGTCTGATAAATGTCCGAAATATAACTTTTCTGATTTCCTCCATGTTAAGGAACTAGCTGAGGTGCATCAAGTAAATTATAATGCGATAGTATAGACTGAGTAAGTGAAAGCCCTTGCCGTGGACTCACGTGTTAATAACAATATGTGTACTACATAGCAGTATGGTTGACTAAGTGTTAACTCACTATCTGAAATGGGTGAAAGTTGGCGTAAACCTAAATGACAATGATAAGTTGATACTAGTGTACATAAACCTATACTTGAGTGTGTGAAGTGACGGATAGCGAACATCAACTAGTGACGATACATCATGTGATGTAGTCCATTCATTCTGACGTAAACTCATATCATGGCGAGAACTTGCATAAAACCGTTAATCGATTATCAGATCAAAAGTTTGAAAGGCCATGAATACCACAACCAAGTCTTTATATTTAATTTTCAAATCACAATACTTGACGATGGTATGCTTTTTAATAGTCTAAATGTAAGAATCAATAACTAACAGAGCTGTTCGCTTACTATATACCAAAGTTCAAAAACAAAATACTAGTTCTTTCTTGACATGACCATATAAGGTTCTTTGGCTTGATCTTGACATGGTCATTATTTAAAATAGTATGAAGTTATTGAAGCACTTCAGAGCAAGATTAACATCTGTAACATTCCTGCAAGCAGCACAATTATTATGGTTGACGTTGAGAAATGTACGGCTGTGGCGTAGTTACATTCATTGGCGCTGCAACAGTATCTGCATTCATTTCTCTGGCATGAATCACATACGATGCTACTGTCATTTATGCAACCTCTGTTCACATCTTTTGTTAATTATAAGGAAAGGAAGAGAAAGACAAGAAACAGTAAAAATAATCTTTAGAATTCAGATAAGAAAAATAAAACAGTCAACTTAACATTACTATTTGAGTACCGTACATATAAAAGAGAAATTTGACAGTTGACAGCCCTATAATGATGCCGTTATCTTCAAACAATAAGAACGCTTTTAATTCATTTAGACTACTAGATTAAGCTATTGCTGTTATGTTCCTTACTTGATAATGCAAATTCCCACAGGCAGCGAAAAAGGTGATCCGCAAAATACCCGAACTGGTACCGAACTGAGTACCAAGTCAAAGAAACCGAGGTTATTTACTGTCCGTGTGGTTCAGACTTTCGTAACCAGATCTTATGAAACAAAGTATATAGTGATAAGCTTACTTCCAAAAGAATCAATGTCCTTGAAGCATCTTGTCTCACATTCTACGGTAGGAATACCCTTTGTGGAGTTACATCCATCACAAGCAAAACATCTGACGCATTCTGAACAGAAAAGAAAACTCGTAGTTTATTCAGATATCTCTTAGACTGAACGTTAGCCAAGTGTGTGTGTGCAGATTTTATATTGCCATCTGGTAAGTTTTGTAGCCTATACTCTACATGAACACATCCACATATATACAGCATAGGCAATCGTATATTTCGGACGTTTAATTCAAATATACTACTATGGAAACCACTCACGTTACATCGTTACTTTTTATTATATATTATCGTCTTCCTGCGGGCCTTTTAAAGCTCAAATACAATTGGATCCAATGTTGACACCAAAATTATGTTATAAAACCCACTAACAACCTGTACGATTAAGTCGACACAGCACAGGCATGATGTGTAGTCGTTTCTAGGCTGAGGAAACATTTGTATTATTGAGATATATTTATATATCTGTCTGACACAAAAGTTCTATTTATTGGCATCCTCAGCATTAACTATCATTTACGATTTATTATCTTAGTACAGCATGATATTGTGCACTAACAAATTGTAGAACGACGGCCCTTCCATGAGGTAACTGTAATCTAAAGATTTTACAGTTTCCTAACTTAGATTGGATGGTAACATCCAAATCCAAGTTCTGTGTTGGAAGTTCTGAGAAGGTACTCATCTAGCCACATATTTTCTTTGCCAATGACATGAACACATCCGATTTGGAGGTAGCGATGCTATGTTAGCTATAACCTATACAGGAATTCAATCATTCAACCAGCATCAATAGTCCCAAAACTGTTACAAAATATCCATGAACAAGAATAGTACACGTTACATCATGCACCCGGCACTTTAGCATTCTTTTCATATCACACACTTGACAACCATTAACATGTATTATGGTAATTTAATTGATCGTTACAATTCTGCACCTTATTATCCTGTCATTGAAATTGCATATCGTGGCCATGACGGCACTCTCTTGAACGTTTTGCATTGTCAACGTTAGCAATGCTCTGCATTTCACTCTCATTTCACAAAATTTTAGGTTAATGATGATGATTATGAAGACATTTCATAATACTTTGTTTGTTAATGTCACGAAAGACACAATACCTAGCGTAATATTTATACACATACCATAGTCATCGATGGAAAGGCTCCTCTTGGGTCTGGGTCTGCAATCTAAAACAAATATAAAGGAAGACGCCAACAAAGAGAGAGAGAGAGAGAGAGAGAGGTAGGTGGAGAGAGAGAGAGGTGGAGAGAGAGAGAGAGTGGTAGGTGAAGAGAGAGTGGAATGTTAAAATGATTCATTCTTTAGGCATCAAGCATCAAGTAACCTTCTTTTCAAGTTCTGACTACTTCACAATGAAACATTCGTAATGGATTACGTCCGAGATCATAGCTTTAACCTATAGTATTTTCAAGAGATGCGAATAAAGAATTGATTTCCTTTATATGGGTCGTTCTTTCAGCTATTACACCTGTTTCCAATAGGGTTATAACAACCAAAATCTTGAACTTCATTCCACTTAAAACTGGTTTCATTGAATTTCTAGGCAATTTTAATAAGGCACAGACTTATCCCAGTCTCTCTTTTTCTTTCTGGTTTTCTTAATTCATACTGTCTAAACAAACAGGAGCCATGTTTTATTATCTTGGTCTCCTATCCACACAGTTATGTACCGTAGGAATTATACATAAACTTCACAAAGTAAACTTACCATCACCGCCTTCTATACTGTGTCCTGCAATAAAGAAACCGAAACCATATCCATTTATTTGAGGATAGTTCTTACCCGGAAATTGTTCGTTTTGAGGTGCTTTCCAGCTAGGCTATTTTAAGCTTCAACTCATTTGCTAGTAATGTACGCGTCTACAAACACAGTTTCGAAAGTATAACGAAAGTGGAAAGACAAAGAGTGTTAGTTATTAAATGTATATTAAGTTTCATGCTGATTCTTAGGATGCCTGGCATATGTTCCTCTTTCATCTGTGTAAATGAAGAGTACTTGACATAGCTCTTTTAATTTAAGTTGAATTACTCCTGCCTGCGCTCTATCAGTCACTGAAGTAATAAAACGTATGATGTTAAAGGGATGAACTTGCTTTGGAACATTGTAAAGCGGCGTTACTACCATTCATTAATGTATACACTTTGCCCAAAATGATTGCATTATATGTAACTTTAAAATTACAGTAAACACAATCGCGTAACGATGGCATTGGTAGCACCAGGGGAAAAGGAGTATAGTTAGCCCCTGACAAGCGAGCGAAGCGAGGAGTTGCAACCATTTCGATGTGACCTTTTTATGCCCTAGCACCTGCAGTCGGTCCATAATCCTATGGTTACGACCTTCTGAAGAGGTCAACTCACGTTGGAAAACATCAAAGATAATATGCAACGCTTAAAGGGTGTGAAGAATTGCGCACAAAGAAACGTCTCATGCCGGTAATCTGACCTAGTTTCGAATGAGATGTAACAGAAGTGTTAGACACACCATCGATCCCAGAAAATACACACACAGCTTGCTACCGTCGGTAATTAGACACTAGTGTACAGTCAAAACATACAGCTACGGTCAATACCTACAACACAGTGTACATAGCAGCGTGGACATCTCAGGTCTAGATAAAAGGTAACAAGGTATCACGTTTCATTCCTGTCTGCATTTTGTAGCGACAAGAAGAAAACTTCACTTACAAGCAACGGAAAGTTAACTTTTTCAGAGCGCGGCACGCAGTTTGGGGCGAGTCTTCAATGCCTTTAAGCAGAAAGTTTTTTTTTTCTTAGGACCATGGCCAAAAGACTTCGAAGCCCGGGACCACGAAACTCCCCACCTCGTGGTGTTTCACTGCTGAGTGAACGCAGACAAGAGTATGTATTTAATCAGTAAATCTATTGCAGAGTAGTAGACATCATGTTAAGTATGCACTTATGTCTGGTGATGTTAAAAAGTGTTGTTTCAGAAAGGGTTCGGATAAATGTACTTCATTAACCTTTGCAAGAAAGAAACGGTTAAGAGCGCGAGGTAGCCTGTAAGTAACCAAAACATTACATTTAAATTGACACATAATGATGATAATAATAGCTCCCTGGTGCTAGCAACAATATTTTGGTATCAGTGTAAAATATGTATTATCAAAGTTGCGTAAAATAAACAGTCACACTAGTGCTTTTTTACGTGATCCGCACATCGTAATCCAAAATGTCAATGCCTAAAAGGCACTAACAACCAAACCCTACCTGCACAGTAACTAAACTAAAGTATCAAACGGTCGGCCCGGCCGCAAGCCCACGCAAGTAATCGTAATGAAATTAGCTTTAGCTTGCAAATTAAACGTTTCAGCATTATATTTATGGAAACCTTTTATCAAGGCAAATGTGGGATATAATTTATGACTACATAGATCGAGGAATACCCATTTATGTGCCGAGAGCTTCGTCAGAATGAAGTCATGCGACACAACCCAAACAACAACTTTAAGTGCTTTTTACGTGACCCGCCATGCGGGATACAAAACGTCACGGCCAAACGGCACTACCGAACCATCCCATTCTTACAAACGAAACTCAGGTCAAGCGAGCCAAAAAAGTACATACGCCCACCGACCTGCAGAGACAAAACGCCCAACCACCCACTGAAACATTCAAAAAACTACAAAAGGACGACCAGCACGCAGCGAAACAAAACACCCCTCCCCAGCACACCACCGTCCAAAAAAGGCAGCCCCAGATAAACGGCGAAAATCGCCTTCAACCTGAAGGCGAATGTCAGACTTCCCCGCCTCCAGGACTGCCTGCCAACTGGCAAATTTCCCCCTAAAAACAACATCACATCTATTCCTCCAAACAAGTTTTTTCACAACAGAACAAACACAAATAATACGCTGCAACACAGCAACAGAACAAACTGGAGGATCTAACCCATATAAAACAACTTTAAGTGTACCGGTAACTACAATGTAACTGTGAGTGACAACCATAATTTGTGAAACAATTACTGAATACTGAAGGGACCAATAGCACACGAAATGTTTTATAAGAATTATTTACTGTTTACTCACCTATTCTGCATAAAGTAAGCAGCCCCCATAAAAGGGAAGAGAACACGAAAACACGATTCATCCTGACAGGCACAATCTACTATGGTAGCTGTTCCTGTTAAACCGAACATACAATATACATATTGGTTATCATCGTGACCTGTGTATAAATAGGCCTATGTAACACTAGCCAACACTTCCTTCAGTTTAAGGTCAGCTAAAGCATCAAGGCTACCAGATGAGTTCTAGGGAGATAAGACGAGATGTCCAAGAGACAGATGAACAAGAAGCGAAGTCATAGCAAGTGGACTGTTGAAGTTACAAGGTAGGCTACCCTTTTCTTTAATTCGTGGGGATCAACCAGAAAGTTGATTTATAAGTCAGTACACCACTGCTCTCGCAAAATGTCATGTTCTCTTTTCGTTCGTGTTGGCAGTTTTACGTTCAATGGGCTTCAATTATTTGAAGTACATTGTTTTTTTTTAGAACTGAGACTGATGAAATCCTGAAGAAGCTTTGATATCTACCCCCTGATCTCTATATGGACATACCTGGGAGTTGAAATATAAAACCAGAGATAAAAGTAATGGACTGGAGTATGTGAGTAATGCCGTGTTTACTCTGCATTTCCACATGACACAAACCACATACGGTTGAATGAAGTTCTATATAGACTAGGTAGAGCATAGTATAGAATCATAGGCCTTTAGTACTGAATAGTGACAAACCATCATAAAAATAGCTATTACAAATTAATTTCAAACGCAAAGTTTGTCACTTAAAATTAGTCACAGACATTAAGACAGGTTCTATAAAACATTAACATTTTTCTTACTGAAATGGTGCTTCTTACGTGATCCGGCCAAACAAGGACATCAGGTCACGGGTAGAGCATCACATACAGAATAATTGTAGGCTGCTCTAAATTTTGAATTGACAGTATATTTCACTAAGACTTGTTCAAAATAACAAAAATTATGGATGTGATATTCCTTGGACGCATGTCAACCGTTATTAATATTAGTTTTCGGCAGGTATATTTCTAGTGACCACAAGTTAAGATTGCAGTGGAGAGGGACTTCGTGGCCAAACCAACAGATACCAATTGAATCCCACATGGTATGTGCTAGTTACCCGGAAAATAATCCAGTTACAAGATTCTGTCAGCCAGCAGCATCAAAAGTTTTACAAAAATGGAAACTTAACCGACATAGCTGTTTAAATCGTTAATTACAAATGCCAGTTTCAATTCCATTCTCTCTAATTTTCGCCCTGGCTTTCCAATTACAAGTAATAGAAGCTTACCTGCTTATTCGCGTACCTTGCATACAACGTTCAAAAATCCAGCAAATAAGACATACATGACACAGTTATCTGTTGTAATATTTATAACTCAGCCAGGTCTGTTGCCGCAGCTCGTACTGCACTTGTAACAAATGTAACCTTGTATGACACTAAACATTATTGCCGTCTGACGGCATTTGATTGGTTGATGTGTCAGTGTGGTTGAGTCAGGGAGTTGTTATGGAACAACTCCCTGGTTGAGTCGAGCATTGTACAAAATGTGCAGGATAATGCTGTTGTGAGCAGCATTCATTGTGTATTGAAGCACATCCTCATTTTCACCATACTGGACTGTACGTTAGCTTGAAGTAGTAGTACTAGCATGGTAAGTTGTATTGTATTTTTACCAATGCGTTTTCGTATCGGTTCATTTTGAGAAGAATAAGACGCTAAAAGTTTGTGATGAAGTCTATCACGACATTGGTTTTTGTAGATTGTTAATTATTGACAGCTGTATGTCAATTTGAAATTTAACCTCAACATTATCAAGAAACATATTTAACGGAAGGGTCTGGGCCAGAAATTCACTGCTTCACGTTATTCTGTATTGCCGGTGTAGCAGCATATATTGTGTCTCATGTAAGAAAGTGTCCCTGACGGAAACATTTTTGGGGCTAAGATAACACTGAATATCCTTGAAAATTTGTTTCCCGTGATACCTTGGGGATATGGTCCGCCAGTCTATAATATCAAGAGGCTTGAATTTTCTCGCATGAAACAATCTTTTAGAAATTGAAACAAGAAATGAAAGAATATTTGTGCAGTTTCATGAATGATGAGACCCGAAAACAACATTCGAGGCCGGATTGTAAATAGACCATGGCGTAATATTAAAGTGACCCAAGGTAAGTTAGCTTCCTTTTTTCAGTGATTATCATGAAGCCAGGTAATGTCAAACCTCAACCATTGTGATACGGACCCACACTTGGTATAAATGAACAACAAAGTTAACGAAAATGATGTTTCTTATTCAAGACAGATATCCAAGTGAGAGATTAAGCTCTGAGCTGAGCGGGAGGAATATGCAACTTTGAAGAATTAGTGATGTCATGGTAGCTGTCAAATTGAAGGTTTAGGCTAAGTATCATATATGTGTAGTCAAAAGACGTCGGTTTCTTTCAAATTGCCACTGTGCCTTTACATCCTTTACTGTTAAGTTCAACTTGAACATAACCTATAATATGCTGAGTAACAATTAGGCTGTTATAGCTTTACAATGACTCTTCGTAAGGCCAAGCACAGTCTGGCTTGTAGGCGGCATTCACTTACACATGGAAACAGGTAGACGCGTAGTATAGTTGCTGACTAATGGAACACGACTCACGTTTCTTTGTTTGTTTGTTTGTGTCATGCATGCTATATTAACTATGTTACATACTACATCTAGGTAAACTCGGGTTTTTGGTATCTTGACCGATGTAAACAGCTTTCTTTCTTGGTATATTT